>PITA01025165.1:0-24916 GCA_004023965.1 Spilogale gracilis
ACACACACACACACACACACTGGATTCTGAAAACACATCTGAGATATTAGTAGGTTTATTTACAGATATTAACTTCCACAATGAGATAGTCCTGGATTTTATGACAATAAAGAAGCTTAGGTTAAGAATGATCAAAACATTGCACCTTTCTGAAGACCACCTATGGAGCATTTCCCCCTCCCTCACCTTTGGCTCATCTTATCATTATGACACATGCCAGAAATAATCCCCCAACTACAGATCACTTTGAAGTTAGAAACATTCCTGGTTGAAATTTTCCCAAAGTCAAAGGCTTAAAAAAACCTCTTAAGGTCAGAAAAGATCACCAGGGAATTGACAGGATAAAGTAAAGCTCAGCAGGTCCAAAGGCAAAAATCTCCAGGCTCTGTCATTTCAACTTAGCTTGTGTATATATTAAAAATCCTGAGGTCAAAAGCCATTTTACTTTCTCATCACATTACTGCTCTAGCCCTGGAGAAAGCGTAAAATCTCTATTATTTTCAGATCCTGAGGCAGGAATCCCAGTGTGCTGGAGAACCACCTGGGGGGTTGTTGAAATGTAGGTCAGAAGCCCCACCTCCAGAGATTAAGTCAGAGGTGAGTCCCCAAAATCCTTATATTAACGTGTTTGAGGTGGTCCATGATTAAACTTTTGAAGTCTTGGCACAGGGATCCCCCCGCCATGGAAATGGTTGAAGGTCAAGGGTGGGATGTAGGAAGCGGTTACCACATGGTGTTCATGTATCCATGCGTTCAAATATTCCCCCTCAAGCCTCTAAGTACAGTTACTAAGAAAGTTTTAAGTATTAACAAAGGGTCTTCATAGTCACAAGTTCAGGAGCCCCCTTGGCAGCCATTCTCTTCTTCCTGATGACTCCTGCCTGCCTGCTATCGTGCCCCTATTTCTCTAGGACGTGAACAACTGCTGCACTAGCCAGAATGCAAGGTCATTCAGCTTAGAGGACCCCAGAGAGCTGAAGAGACATGGTCTTGGGAAGGTAGATTAAGCAGCAAAGCCAAAAAGTCAGCATGAAACAAAGGACCCTAGTCTAAGCTTGGCTTCCCTTAAATTACTGTCAGTGGAGGCTCTAGCTAGTTAACCTTACCTCTCAACACCTCAGTTTCCCCATCTGTAAAATGGGGATAATAATAGTAACTTCCTATGTGATGAGTAAAGAAACTGATCTACTTACAGAACGGAGACTCCTACACCTGGTGCATAGTAAGTGCTATCACATGCATGTCATCTGTCACTGTTGTTCCCTGAAAAGGGTTAAAATATTTGTTTTCATTTTGCATTGGTTTATATTCCTCTTGCCTTCGTGTTGAAGTGTCTGGCGCTTGGGCTCACTGAGCCTGGACTCGACTGACATAAGGGGGGGAAATGAAAAGCACAGCTCTGTACCTGTTGTTCCACCCAGCCCGCTGCCTTTTTCCTTTTACAGTCATCACATGCCAGGTAGTATCTGTCTAAGCTATCCACTATTTCTGGGAAAGCACCTTGATCCAATTTAACTGGTGGGTCTTTTCCTTCCCGCTTTGACCTGCAGTAATCTAAAACATGTCCTTTCGCCCTTGGGTTTCTGGTTTCTAAGGCATTTGTGTGCCAGAGAGCCGCTCACCGCTCTTCTCTTGAGTTTACCTTTCTCCTGCTGTGGGCTTACTGGCTTTTACACTCCGTCCTTCAGACCTTGTTAGGGCCATTACACTGACGGCCAGTCGACTGCCCCTCAGGACAATGCCAGTCCTGCTCACTTGAGCATGAGCTTGCACCATCCGTGTCAGATACAGAACTGATCTCACAGGCTGCATCTCGGACAACTCCTTTAGGAATGTTCCTGGGGCAGAGGCCCACTGAGAATTTGCAGGAACCTATTCTCCCTCCTCCATCTCCCACCCACAGCTTCCCCGGTGACATAGACTGTTGCTCAGAGAGGGGAGACAAACTGCAGTCTGAAAGAATGTTGCTGTTGCCAGGAGAGGAAGCGGGAGAAATAGTTCCCTTCACAAAGGGCAACCAAGAGAAAAGCGGCTCTAAGCTGGACGACAAAGAAGAGGGGACGAATTTCCGTGTCTTGCTAATATTGTGGGAGTGTAGCTACCATTAGCTGCTTCAACCGCAAAGTATGAGATCACTGGAATAGGTTTTTAATAGCTGCAGTTCTTATTTTAACATCCTTGTGGGTTTTTAAGTCAGCCATTAATGTGGGGAAATTGTTATGTAAAAACCAGGGAACGAATTCCGGTTATTGCTCTAACTTTGGCCCCCAGGTAACTCAGCCCCTACCTCTCTGCAGCAATATTCACCAGCCTAAGTCCCACAGCAGATGAGGGGATGAGGATGGTGAATTATTTATTTTTGTCTCCCTGCAGTAACCAGCCTCTTGCTCAGAGAGGAGCTCAGTGAAATGTACACAACCAAGGATTTCAAGAACCTTCGATGCTGGATGAGTATACATGAACTCAGTCTTCAGACACACACCACCCCCTACCCCATCCAGCCAGGCACCCCCTACCCACTGGCTATACTCCAAACATCCATTGCCTTTCCTGCCTCTAGACTTTTGCTTATGCTATTCTTACTGCCCGAAAGGATCACCCTGTCCTGGAGATGGGAAATTGTGGGCAGGTTTGGAAAAGAGCAAGCTAAGCTATTTGGATTTTATTTAATGAGCAACAGTGAGCCACGGACAGCTTTTGAGCAGAAGACACTAGTATGGATTCAAGGTAGAACCTGCTTAAGACCATTATAGACCCTAAGAATGCAGAGCATGGCACTCCCCAATCTTCACCTTACAGACTTCAAAATGAAAATAGTACCAAATAGTAGAACATAAAACATCAGATATATGGATGTTGAAAAAACTTGACTCTTCATCTTCTGAATGTAAAATTCTGACTACAAAAAGAGAACCCTTTTCCACAGCTTTCTCTGCTTTTCCTGTCCATCCAAAACTGCAGTGATCTCTTCCTTCATGCTCCCAGAAACTGATAGAATTTTATAAGGCTTGAACACCGAGATCTAACAAAATTAAGCGGCCATTGCCCACCTATGCATTTTCTTCACACAAAATTAGGTGATGGTGTAGCCTAATTGCTTCAGCATAAATCCTCATTCTTTGGCTGCAACCTCACAGATACACTGAGAATAGCCTGAGAACACTGCCATACTATATCCAAAGTTGTCCTTTTCTTTTTAAGATTTTATTTTTTACTTTTTTAATGTAGTTTCCACCCCCAACATGGGCCTCAAACTCACAATCCAGAGATCAAAGTCATATGCTCTACCAACTGAGCCAGCCAGTGCCTTTCTTGAAACCCTTAAAAGCTGATGAAAGTTTAAGGGAATCTTGGTTCTGTATATTGGATACATTAGATAAGAGTCCTTCTAAGTAAAATAGTTTGCAAACCACAAAATATGATCATATTTCAACATTCAATTTCAGAATAAGGATGAGATTATTACTATAACAGGTGAGCACCGGCACTGCATGTAATCATTCAAATCCTTCATTTTACCTAATTTTGATTTAAAAGCAAACGGGTGTGGATTTCGTAAGAGTCCTCCAGCCGGAAGCTTTTTTAACAGTTAAACTAAATATAAAAGGGAGCTCCCTTAAGGTTTCATTGATAAGGAAAATCAAAACTCAATCTGCAATCTGTCGCCATTAGATCTCTTTAAAACAGAGAGACCCTCTTTATATAGAAGTCTTTGTCTTGTTGACCACCATACTTTAATGAAATACAACTATTTCTGTGTAGCTTGTCTCAAATCCCATGTTAAACAAAGGGGAGAAGTTTCATTATCTTTCAGGCTTTAACATCCCAGGATAAATTGGCTGTTCATCTATTATTCATCCACCACGGTTAGAGATTAAGTCTTTGTTACTGACAAGGGTAAATCTTAGCTGGGCCATTCAACAGAATTATTTCTCTCCTCAGACAATAGAGTTAGGAAGATAATGATTAGCAATGTCTTAAAAAAAAAAAAAAAAAGGAATTCTGCCTTTCATTAGCAGTTCATGTTCCAGAAAAGACTTTTTGAGTTGCTGAACAAAAGAAAGACAGCACCTAAGGTTCAACAGCTTCATGTGTGAGGGAAATTTTCTGCAACTTCTGAAACCTCTCAAGTGCCTGGAGAGAAAAGCATGTTCTATATGCAGACTACTCTCAGAATCATAGGAAAGCCCTCATAATTAACAGTCTTGAATCTGTTATCGGTCAGTGCTAAGTCCTACATTACTGCATGGAACACCGTCAACAGCCATAGGATCAGAATAAAAAGAAGAACACACAGACCAAACAAAATGCTTCAATAGTAAGAATAGTAGCTCTGCTCTCAGAAGACAGACTGCTCTGCCTGGCTTCACACTTTGGCCCCACGTGGTTTCTTTGGAAACTACTTGTCATGAAATTTTATGATCTGTTAAAAAAAAAAAAAGCGTAAGAATATATCTTCTTACCTACCTCACAAGGATGTTAGAAAGATTAAAATTAGATAGCTGTGAAAGTGTTTCTAGCTCTCTTAGGAAAGACTGGAGAAATGCTTTGTGGATATGCTTGTTCTTTGGAAATTTAAAATACTCCTATGATCCCATCTCACAGCCTTCTCCCATTAAAAGCCCAGGATTCTGCTGACCACACAGTCAGCTCCCTGGTCTCTGAATAGCTCTTTGAAATCATTCCAACTTGAAGCCCAGAACTATTCAATACATGAGTGACAAAGAGAAGAAGGCATGGTACCACCCCTCCAAAACCTTCCTGGATTAGTCAGAAGAGAAATGCCAGCAGTCCTGCCTGGGCAAGCAGTAGAAATATACCCATTTACCTTCTCCCTTCCTCTCCTCAAAGCACATCCTCCTTTGTCTCCTTCCAGATGTAAGAACTAACAAAGGCATTGCCCACTGTTCACACACCCCCTTCCCATCTCTCCTTTTCCTTAAACCCTAACAGGAAAAGGCATGGCCCACCTTCAGCGAAATGTATTTTTTTTAAAAGATTTTATTTATTTGACAGAGAGAAACACAGCCAGAGAAGGAACACAAGCAGGGGGAGTGAGAGGGAGAAGCAGGCTTCCCGCGGAGCAGGGAGCCCGATGTGGGACTCGATCCCAGGTCTTGGGGATCATGACCTGAGCCGAAGGCAGTCGCTTAACCAACTTAGCCACCCAGGCGCCCTCAGCGAAATGTATCTTCAACAGGTCAGTGCTCTGCCCACCATGCCCTGTCAACCCACACAACTGCAGCAGAGACCCCCTGGGTGTGGATTTCCCAAACGTTTCCACCTTCTACTCCATAGCGCTTCCCACCCAAATTCTGCATAATCAAAACCAGTTCTCAACTGGGATCTGCATAACATTCACATCAAGTCACTAGTCTCTGTGTAGGGAGCTATACCTTCTTAAATATTTTTACCTCCTATTCCTCTCCTTCAGATTCTGATACACCTTCTCTCCTCATCCTGCATGCATATTCTCCCCTATAACCTATCATCTCCAAGGAGCAGAACAGAGAGGAAATGCCATTACCCTTAAAAATCATTCTGCAGGGGCGCCTGGGTGGCTCAGTTGGTTAAGCGACTGCCTTCGGCTCAGGTCATGATCCCGGAGACTCAGGATCAAGTCCCACATCGGGCTCCCTGCTTGACAGGAAGCCTGTTTCTCCCTCTCTCACTCCCCCTGCTTGTGTTCCCTCTCTGGCTGTGTTTCTCTCTGTCAAATAAATAAAAAATATATATATTTTTAATCATTCTGCATTTTAAGAAATGGCCCGACAGGGGTGTGATGCCCACAGAAACAGTTTAGATTGGGGCGAGGAAATGAAATCCTAAGAATGGAATTTCATGTGAAACTTGAGGTCTGTAAACTCAGGGAATAGAAGGCATCCCCTGAAGTCGCTTAGCTTAGGCTAACCGAATCCTGATCACAGAGCTGCGTGCTACAAGGCACTGGGGATTGAGCGGCACAGAACCCTGTGATGGCTTCTCTGGCAACAGCCTGGTCGCATTCAGCATTCGGGGGCAGATGACAGATGCTATCCTTGAGTACTGGAAGCAGAAAGGTACTTATTTTCAAGTATTATGAGGCTTCCTAAATCATGGAAAAATAGGGGAAGAGGTGTGGACTGAGCTCCTGAGAACAAGTCGCAGTGGCCGCCACCGTTGCAGAGAGAGTAGCTAGCTGCCTGTGGGGTCCGTGCGGCAGAATCAACAAGTGGCTGGTGTCGGGCAGTGATGCGTCTGCCTCCATCCGCAACAGGAGGAGTGGATGTTTCTGGCCCTGCCTCTTTACACACTTTACTCGGTTCCAAATCCAAGTTTCCTAGAAATGTAGCAGTCCAAAAGAACTGAAATCGCATACAGAACGCTAACTGTGAGAGAGCCTAGAAATGTAGTTTTTAGCTTTCAAGACTCTACAGTACAGAAAGACGCATGGTAAGAAGGAGTAAGTGTCGAGTATTCTACTACATCGTATTCGGAATGAGTGAAGTTCCAGTAAAACTGAAGATGAGTCTCGAAGTATTAAATACCTTTATTTAAACTATTTTTTGTGAAACATTTTTTTTAAAGTGCTTTCTACTTTTCCCAGCCTTGGGTAAAGAGAAAAAGGACCAAATTCAATTTACTTTTTTCTCAATGATCCCAAACCATAATCATAAACATTGCTTCCTGTGCTGCAAATAGCAGTGCACACACAAACACACACACACACACACACACCTTATTCACAACAACACAACAACATAAGGAGGAATACTCATGACTATTTCAGTCCTCAATTCTATAACTGGTCATCTGGTTTTATTTATAAAACTTCTTCCACTGTCCATTCCATACTCCCTTCGCCTTCAGCAAGCACCTCAACTGGTCATGGTCCTTTGCCTGGTGGGGTCACCCAAACCTCATTCCTGAAGGGTCTGGACCATTAGCAGTCTTGCCTGGATTAGGTTGTTGTAGTGCTGACCTCAATCATAGGGACTTGTAATAGTGAGATGCCTGAAAGGATCTCCTATATTCCAAACATAATTTTCCTTCCATCCATAGTGGATGACTAGCCCAATTTCCCGTTGGCAGTCAGGATCAATCACCCCATCCAACACCAAAAACCCCCTTCTTTGCCTATTGATTCAGAGGTATAAGGACTCCAAAGTGGTGGGGTGGCAGTCTTTATTTTCAGTACAAAAAGATCATTGTGTTTCCTGATGGAAGTATTCCCCTTTCTGTAACAACAAGACTTCTAGACCAGCAGAGGCTAAGCTGTGGCAATAGGAAGCATACATTTTGCTAGTGGGTCACTAGGTATAATAGTGAGCAGCGCCATTCCTATTTCCACCCCTTGATTCCTGGATCTGTGAATCCTGACTGTGAGAGAAACAGCATCATACACTAGGTGCTGATTCAGAAGACAGGACAGCCTTCTGGGAAACCTGCCCCAGCTCTACAAGGTATTACCACCTACATAACATAAAGACTCAGATAACTGAGTCTTCAAAAGGCCATTCCTCCACTGTTCCAGGATGAGTGGGGGACATGATAAGAACAGTGAGTTCCGTAACCATGGGCCCATTGCCATACTTCCTTTGCTGGGAAGTGGGTTCCTTGATCAAAAGCAATGCGGTGTAGAATAATATGGCAGTGGATAAAGCACTCTGTAAGTCCACAGATGGTAGTTTTGGCAGAAGCATTGTGTGCAGTGAAGGCAAATCCATATCCAGAGTAAATGTCTATTTCAGTAAGAACAAAACATGCCTCTTTCAAGATGGAAGTAGTCCAATGTAATCAACCTGCTACCAGGTGGTGGGCTGATCACCCCCAGGCATTGGTGTCATATCAGGGACTTAGTGTTGGTCTCTGCTGCTGGCAGACTGGACTCGCAGCACTCACCATAGTCAGGTTGGCCTTGGTAAGTGGAAGTTCATGTTGCTGAGCCCGTGCATAACCCCCATCCCTGCCACCATGGGCACTTTATTCATGAGCCCATTTGGAGATGACAGTAATGGCTAGAGGAACAAACACGTTGGTATCCACAGAATAGGTCATCCTATCAACTCAGTTATTAAAACCCTCCTCTGCTGAGATCACCTTTGGGTAAGCATTCACATGGGACACAAATATCTACACATTTTTTGCCCATTCGGAGAGATCTATCCACATACCTCTTCCCCAAACTTCTATGCTACTAATCTTCCAATCATCTCCCAAGTCCCTGGTCTGTCTTTCTTTCTTTCTTTCTTTCTTTCTTTCTTTCTTTCTTTTTTTAAAGATTTTATTTATTTGACAGAGAGAGAGTAATCACAAGTAGGCAGAGAGGCAGGCAGAGAGAGAGAGGAGGAAGCAGGCTCCCTGCTGAGCAGAGAGCCCAATGCGGGCCTCGATTCCAGGACCCTGAGATTATGACCTGAGCCAAAGGCAGAGGCTTTAACCCACTGAGCCACCCAGGTGCCCCCAAGTCCATGGTCTTTCAACCCAATCATTAGCCATAAATCAGTACATAATCATGCATCTGGCCATTTCTCCTCCCAAGCAAAGTGAACAGCTAGGTAAAGTTCTACCCAATGGGAGGATTTCTCTTCACCACTGTTCTTCAGGAATGTCCTAGGAAGGGGCTATAGAGTATAGAGTGGTAGCTGTTCACTTTCAGGTGGTCCTGAATAGTATACAGAACCATCTCTAAACCAGGCCCAAATCTTCTCTTCCACTGACTGTAAGGACCTCCCCATCAGTCCATAGGTGTGGACTGGGAAACAGGAGGCCGTGTAGTAAGAGTGGGCACTATGGGCATTTGGGTCACTTCTTCATGTAACTTAAGTATGTCATCTATACCCAATCACATCCATTCCACCTACATTTGATGACAGAGTACTGCTATGCATGCTCAACTTTATAGTTTTGTTGATCAGATAACACCCAGTTCGTATGGGACAGCTCAGGACACATGGTTACTTGGTAGGCCATGATTAAGTCTTCAGTCTCTACTAAGTCTTAGTAACAAGCCTATTCCTCAAAAGGAGAGCAGTTATCTTCAGAGGATGGCAGGCCTTTGCTCCAAAATCCTAAAGGACCTGTGCTGAGATTTACCTGTAAGAGCCTGTTAAAGGTTCCAAAGAGCATCCCATGCCACTGACACTTCAAGTACCAGTGGGTCTACTGGATCCTATGACCCAAGTGGTGGTGCAACTTACACAGCAACCTGAACCTGTTGCAGAACCTTCTCTTGTTTTTAGACGCACTCAAAACTAGTCGCTTTTCAGATCACTCAGTAAGTGGGCCAGAGTCACACTCCCAAATGAAGAATACATCACCTCTAAACTCCAAAGAGGCCCACTAGATGTGCCTCATTTTTGGTTGTAAGAGGGGCCAGATGCAATCATCACCCTTCACCTAGAAGAAAAATCTTGATGTGTCACACTACTAGACACCTAGAAATTTCACTAAGGTAGAGGGTCCCTGTATTTTTGTCAGAATTATACCACCCTCTGACATGCAAAAGTCTTACCAAGAAATCTAGAGTAGTTGCTATTCCTTGATCACCAGGTCCAATCATCATAATATCATCAATAATGGACCAGTATGATGTCTAGTGGAAGGGAAAGGCTATAAAGATCCTTGGCAATTAAATTATGACATAGAGCTGGAGAGTTGATATACCTCTGAAGAAGGAAAGTGAAAGTGTATTGCTGGCCTTGCCAGTGACAAGTAAATTGTTTCTAATAGACCTTGCAGACAGAAGCAGAAAAAAGCATTTGCTAGTTATATAGTTACATAACAAGTAACAGGGGAGGTACTTGTTGGGACCTCCTGGCGCCCGCTAGTTTGCGGCCATTAGTGGAAGTCGGCTGGGGTGGCCTCTTAGGCTTCTCTGGAATACTTCCGCATACGTGACCTAGCTGAATCTTCCCGCGCTCCGCTAGCCCACGCGCGGACTGGAGAACTTAGCCCCGCCCAGCAGTCCGGTCTGAAATCTGCCAAAGGCCTTAGTGATAGCCACGTAATGAGTTCCTATTGCCCCCTGCTACTTCTCTTACTCCCTCCTCTCCTCTCTATATAACTTTGTCTCCGATTACAATAAAGGTGAGATTGCTGCGCCTTCATGGCTGACTCAACTCCCGGCTAGGTGTGGTTTCTTTCCCGGTTTCAGGGGGGTGGCCGGGCCGTTGACACTTACCATCTCGCTCAGCCCCCGGAGGGTAACAGGCTGGTCCAGTTATCCCTCCCCCGTACCAGTGTTGCGGAGAGAGAGCAACAGGTACTAATTTGCTAAAACAATGAAACCACATCTGGTACAGCCGCTGCAATTGGAACCACAACCTGGATATGCTTACAGCAGTCTACCGCCATTCTCCAAGACCCATCCATCTTCTGCATAGGACAAATAGGTAAGTTAAATGAGAATGTGGTGGGAATCACCATCTTTGCCACTTTCAAGTCCTTGATGGTGGCACTAATCTCCGAAATCCCTCCAGAAATGTGATATTGCCTTTGGTTTACTATTTTCCTAGGTAGAGGCAGTTCTAGCTGCTTTCATTGAACATTTTCCACCATAATAGCCCTCCACAGATCAGCCAACCAATATGTGGGGATTCTGGCAGCTCCTGAGGGAATCTGTTCCAATTATGCGTGGAAGAACTAAAGAGATAATCATGGAGAGGCCTTGGGGATCTACTGGGCCCACTGTAAGACAGACCTGAGCTAATACTCCATTGATCTCCTGACCTCCATAAACCCTAACTCTGACTGGTGGCTCATATGATTGTGGAAAAATCCCGGTCTGCACTCTGCAAGTTGAAGACCCAAGACCAGTGGTGTAGCTTGAAGTTTTAGTCTGAAGGCCTGAGAACCAGAACACCAAGAACACCAAGGTAGGAGAAAACTGACATCCCAGCTCAAGCAGTAAGGCAGAGAGAGAGAGAGAGAGAGAGAGAGAGAGAGAGAGAGAGATATGGAGGGCAATTCCTCCCTTCCTGTACCTTTTTTTTTTCCCTCTCAGGCTCTCAGTAGATTGCATGTTATCTGCCCATTGGAGGGGGCAATCTACTTCATTGAGACTACTGATTCACATGATAATCTCTTCCAGAAACACCCTTCACAGACACACCAGATGTAATGTTTAACTAGATATCTGGACATCCCATGATGTTGACTACTAAATTAATTGCCACAAGTGGTTACCTTTGAAGGGATATAAAGTGAGAAGGGCATGAGAGAGGCTTCTGGAGTATTATAAATATTCTATATCTTGATCTGAGTGATAATTAAATATATGTATTGTTTGTAAACTATACAAGTATGTTTTATACACTTTACTGTATATAAATTATACTTCAAAAAGGAGGGAAGGAAGGAAGGAAGGAAAGAATGAAAGAAGGAAGGGAGGGAGGGAAGGAGGTAGGGAGGGGATGGGACAATGAATGTGTACGGGTTTCAGAACTAGGCAGAACCAGTTCAAATTCTAACCATTTGCTAACTGTGTGACCTTGGACATATTATTTAACCTTTGAACTACAGCCCCTCCAGGTGTAAAATGGAAGTCTAATAGCTCTAACTTGTGAATGTTCAATGTTAAAGAGATTAGTACATGTAAGAAGCACCTAGTCTATGGTAGGTGCTCAATAGATGTTAGTTTCTTTCTCTCCCCTCAGGAGAGTCACTTCTTAAGAGATCTCATCAACTACCATAGTTTTAAATAAGCTACTAACTCCCAAATTTATGCTTCCATTCTGGTCCTGTCCCTGACCTCCAGGCTCATATGTCTCCGTGCACCCTCAACATCTCCCCTTGGGTGTTTAATGGGTGTCTCAAACTGAACACACCTAAAACTTCTGCTTATTTGTACCTCCCACCCTCCAACACTTCTGTTGATTTGTACCTCCCACCCTCCAACACTTCTGTTGATTTGTACCTCCCACCCTCCAACTAAACCTTCTCCGCCATCAGTATTCTCCCGAGCACAGCAGCTCCATTCATCTAGATGCTCAGACCACAAACCTTGGAGTCAGCTTCACCTCCTCTTCCATTTTCACATTCCACATCAGGTCCTTTAGCCAATCCCATAGTCATATACAGATAGAATCCAAATATGTACAGAATCCAGATACTTCTTACCCCTTGCATCATTCTCATCCAAGCAACCTCCTCTTTCCTCATATCATTGCAGTGCCCCCCTCAGTACTATCTTCCTTTTACTTTCTTGGCCTTCCATTCAGTTTATTTTTCACACGGCAACCGAGTAAAATCAGATCTGTTACTCCCTTATTCACAACTCTCTGATAGCTTCCCACTGCACTTAGTACAAAATTTGAAATCCTTATCATGGCCCCCGCTCCTGAATGATCTGACCTGCGTCTGTACCTCTGACCTGATCTTCTCCCAGTCTCCTTCTTGTTCATTGCATCCAGCCGCACTGGCCCCCTTGCTGCTCCTTATACAGACCAAGCACACTGCACTTCTTCCACACTCCGCTCAAGACTTTTGCTCTTCCCTCTGCCTAGAATATACTTCCTCCAGAAATTCACATGGATTATAATTCCCTCACTTTCCTCCGGCTTCCATTCAAGTACTACCTGCTCAGAGAGGCCTAACCACAGCACTCCATATAAAATAGTAGCCTTTGATTCTCCCTGTTTAAAAAAATTTTTTTTAAAAATAATTAAAAATTTTAAAAATAAATAAAATTAGAAAAAAATTCTTCACAGCACATAACACCTCTGTATGTTAGGGTATGTATGTGTGTATTCTGTCTCTCCTAACTGAATATCTAAGTTCCATGAAGACAAGACTTTTATCTCATTCCCCATTCTTTCTTCTCAGTTTGGGAATAGTGCCGACATATTATAGACATTTAATAAATATGCCCTGAATGAATGAATGATTGATTGAATGAATGAATGAATGAATGGTGTAGATTTAGGGCACCATCGATTTAGGGTCATCAACCTCCAAACATTATTTAGTATTTAGTGATCTGTTTCATGCACCCATGGTCAGATCTCTTCCAGATGTCTCTTCTAACATTTCCCCTGCTATCTTCAAGCTCACTGTCCGGCAGTCCCTCACTTGTTATCAGCAAAAGAATTTGCTGCCTGCTTTATAGGGAACCAGCAAGGTCATTGAATGGGAACTCCATACCTACAAATGCTCCTGCATCTGCTTCCCCCTGTTCTGGCTTGCCTTCTGTCTCAGTGCAAAAGGTCTCCCTACCTTCTCCGCCATCAGTATTCTCCCGAGCACAGCAGCTCCATTCATCTAGATGCTCAGATGCATGGGAACCCCTGCCTTCCCAAGGATCTTCTGCACCAGTTAACTCTCTGTGGTTGATTCTTCAGTTTCTCCTGCTCTAGGGCCAATTTCCTGAAGCATTTGAACATTTTCAAGTATCCTATTTTAAATATCTCAGGGCTTGAATGAGGGTGGGCCTCACATACCCCATCAGGCTTGGGTAGGTTGAGGGACTGAGCCTTAGGGTCCAGGTCAGAGGTCTTTGGGACCTGAGCAGTGTGGACTGAATTACCATGAGCAGGCCAGAGCTCACCTCCATCTTCTGACCCAGTGCAGTTCTCTGCCCTTCCCATAGGCTCAGATGGCTGAGGGGCTAGCATGTCATAACAGGATGTGTTTGGCATGGTCTAAAGCCTGGTTCCTGGGATGCCTGTGTGGCTCAGTCAGCCAAGCTGCTGCCTTCAGCTCAGGTCATGACAGCAGGGTCCTGGGATTGAGTCCCGCATCGGGCTCCTTGCTCAGCGGGAAACCTTCTCCTTCTCCCTCTGCCTTCTCTGCCTGCAGCTGCCCATGGTTGTGTGCTCTCTCTCTCTGACAAATAAATAAATAAAATATTTTTAAAAATAAAAGAAATAAAATAAAGCTTGGTTCTCAGGCCTGGCTGTTCATCAAAAACTCCCAGAGTAGTTCTCAAAAACATGCATTCCCTGGTCCCAACACCTCCTCCCTTGAGATTCTGATTTATTAGGTCTGGAATCTATATCTTTTTTAAAAGCTCCCCAGTGACTGTGATGTGCAGTCAGTATTGGAAATCTGGATGAGTGTGTCTCAATCCTGGATGCATATTAAAATCACCAAGATGAGGATGGGAGTACTTTAAAAAAAAAATGTTGGTGTCTACTATCCCCACCCAAGAGCGTTTAAATCTGTCAGTCTGTGGGTAGACTTAAGTATTAAATTTTTGTTTTGTTTTGCTTTTTCCTATGCATAGTTAGGGTTGTAGACATCTGGTCCAGACAGCCCAACAGGATTTTTGTTCAGGGAAGTTAACTCACATCTGAATGGGTGCAAAAGTGGGAGAAGACCAGAAATACTAAAAGGCAGATAGTAGGTTACAAGGGTCAATGTGGGAAGGGCCAAACTGAGACAAGATTTCGAGCTTACCCAGAAGGCTTTCTGCCAATGCAGTTTCCTGACACTAGGCCCATGTTTTTGATTTTTCTCTTTCCTCTCCTAGTAGGAATCAAATCCCAAGCACAACAGGCTGAAGGCTTCAGAGACCACAAATCTGTTCCATTATCAGGGGACACTCTTACAGTCCTTCCTGGTCCCGTAGGATAATGCCTCGTAGAATAATGCCAGTGGGATACATGGGCCCAGATGAGATGAGGGAACTGACATAATGGCTCCACTCCTAAGAAAATTTTCTTTGTCTTATGCCTTCTGGCTGCTTAAGTCGTTCAGTTGCCTGAGAATCCAGGCCACAAATGTATTCTTTGCGGTATACTCAAGCTGTGAGATAGTAGTAGTAGATAGACTGTCATAGTTTTTAAGGAAAATCAATTAGGAAACCAACAAAAGAGCTTGTTGAATGAGGCTTAGTAGTTTTTTTTTTTTTTTTTTTCAAATTTAAGCTGGGATGATCTGTCTGCTGATGCAACATTGATAGTTTACTCACCCAGTGATTCAACAAATGTGTACTGAGTACCAGGCTTAGTATTTGGCGTTGGGTAGAAAATGTTAAATGAGTCAGCATGTTGCTGCCCACATGGAGGTTATAGTTTAGGACAGGGCAAATTGTAGTCCTGGTGCCAAATTTGGCCCTCTACCTAGTCTTGCAAATAAAGTTTTATTGGAACACAGCCATGAACATTTGTTTACAAATTATCTCACTGCTCTCTGATTACAGTGGCCAAGTTGAAGAGATGAGTGGTTGCAACAGACTATATGGTCTGCAAACCTTAAATCTTTATTACTAGACCCTTAACAGAAGGAGTTTGCCAGCCCCTAGTCTAGTGGATAGTTTCCCATCTCAAGGATCTACTTTTTTTTTATAAGCTGACTTAGATGAGGGTTTTTGGTTGAAAGGAGAGAATCTACTTAAATGTGCTCAAGGAGAGAGAAGGATTATGATAAAAATATTTCCCCATGGAATCCATGAACAGGAAATGAAATACAGGAATTACTCTTACAACATGAGCTTTTGTCATACATATCAGCCATAACTCAAGACTAGTAATTAAAGAACATAATCCGCATTACTAAGAACATCATTGGTTACAAGATCTTGGCCAGGAACTAATATCATTTTCAGGAGCTAGCACTAATATAACTGTTGCTTGAGCCACACAGAGCTTTGTTTGGGTAGTTTTGACTTTGTTTATTCTAACAATAGGTGATAACAATAGTAAAGGAAATAAGGATATTAAAAAAGTATCCCCTACTGGTAATAAGAAAGAATGTGTAAGAGATTTAAGCCAAAGCGAGGGGCTTGTGGGTGGCTCAGTCAGTTGAGCGGCTGCCTTCGGCTCAGGTCATGGTCCCGGGGTCCTGGGATCAAGACCCACATCAGGCTCCCTGCTCACTGGAGAGCCTACTTCTCCATCTCCTTCTGCCGCTCTGCAACTCTGACTACTTGTGCTCTCTATCTCTCTGTCAAGTAAATAAATAAAATCTTTAAAAAAATATTTTCAGGCAAAAGCTAAAAGTCACCAAATGCTGGATTTGCCCCATGATGTTTAGATTTTACTCTTATAGCCATAAAAAGCAACCTTCCTATTAAGATTACTGCAGGGAAAATAATTTCTTTGGGGGGATATCTGAAACTCTCCAGTCTCCATCCATTTTCCCTCCTTACTAAAATGACTTTTGGATACCTGGGTGGCTTAGTTGTTAAGCATCTGCCTTCAGCTCAGGTCATGGTCCCAGGGTCCTGGGATTGAGCTCCGTATTGGGCTCCCTGCTGGGCAGGAACCCTGCTTCTCCCTCTCTCACTTCCCCTGCTTGTGTTCCCTCTCTAGCTATATTTCTCTCTGTCAAATAAAGTCTTAAATGACTTAAATGACTTTTACAAAATCAGTCTAAAAATGGGAAGTTTCCAAGGAATAAATAAAGAATGGACTATCCAGTCAAACCTTACAAGAAATGGAATTGGGTCAGGACCCGAGGTCATTCTCGATGGTTCCCCAGAAGTATATGGCCCCTTGGGCTTCCTCCTCTGCTCTTGTCTGCCTCCTCTCTAGCATGGCTTCCTCTATAAAAACCTGAACAACCTGGACTGGGAGCCCAAGCCTGCGTGGCTCCAGAGCCTGCCATTACCAGGAAACAGTTTTAGGAGCCCTCAGTATAAATTCTGAAGGTCTGACGGGCTTAAGTCAGTTTACAGTTGGATACTTTTAGCAGAGCCTGCTAAAACCTTAACCTTTACATTGTCACCAAGCCAAAAGACTACATTTCCAGCTTCCCTTGAATCCCAGTGTCAGCCTGAGGCTAAAT
Organism: Spilogale gracilis; assembly: GCA_004023965.1. NCBI lineage: Eukaryota > Metazoa > Chordata > Mammalia > Carnivora > Mephitidae > Spilogale > Spilogale gracilis. Next base: position 16,708 of record PITA01025165.1, read on the forward strand.
CCTACACAGGAGATAGAAGTAGAAGTGTTGCGTGAGTCTTCTGGGATGTTCCCTTGGAGTTAGGTGTGATGACATCATGGCCAAGAGCCCAAGAGCCACGCCCCTGAGGCACCAGAGTGTGGGCAGGAAGAGCATGGGGTACTGACTGAAGTTCCGATACCAGCCCTGAACTGCCGCCATCAAGCTTCTTTATGTGAGAGAAAAATCCACGCCCACTCCTCTGATCCAATAAGCTGTGACCAGAGAAGCAGGGCATGGGGGGATACTGCCCAGATAGTGAACCCCCAGCTCTGAGCAGATTTCCCAGGGAAGTGGACTTGGGCAGAGCCAGCAAACGATTTGGAGTATTTCCAGTACTGGCTGAGGTCCATTGCCAGACCACGGGGGTCTGCAAGGAAGGGAAATACCAGGATACATACAAAATGTGTGGGTAGGCTGATATCCTGGAACTTGCACCAAGGTGAGAAATATAATTCAATATTACTCAGGCTCTGAGTGGTGGAAGTATAGGTAACACGGCTTCGGGCCAGGTCAGCAGGTGCCCTGAGCAGATGGAAGTCAATTGCTCTGCTAATAATTGAAGAAACATTGGTTACATTCCTTCAGAGACCTGGTTAACTCATTCCCTTTGGCTACTTGGGGTTGTAATTTATAGGTAGCAAAGTCACTTAGGATAATAAAGCCCCCAGGCCTGGTAGCAAACTGCTGAGATTGCTCAAGAAGAAAGGGACCACTTAAACAGCTCAGTTGGCTTTTCTGGAGTGAAGGACAGGCAGAGGAAATAGGTTTCAAATGTGTCTCCATCATTCATACCCTCAAGAAGAAAGAGGAGAGGAACCAAGCAAAAATACTAAAAGTGCCACACTCATTTCAAATATCTGACAAGTGAGGCGAGTCCTGGAACAGGTTTTCCCTGCAGAACTAACTACAACTCCCAGAGGACACAGGTCCCACCATTATTTTCTTCCTTTTCTCTAAAAGCTCTTAATGGATTGAGAAAAAAAAAAATGGGTTCGAATATCAATTGGCTTGAATGCATCTATTCAATAAAAAGGAGAATAGATGTCACTGTTAAAAATAGCCTTTCTTGGGGCACCTGGGTGGCTCAGTCCTTAAGTGTTTGCCTTCGGCTCAGGTCATGATCCCAGAGCCCCTGGATGGAGCCCCACATTGGACTCCCTGCTCAGGGGGAAGCCTGCTTCTCCCTCTCCCACTCCCTCTGCTTGTGTTCCCCCTCTAGCTGTGTTTCTCTCTGTCAAATAAATAAATAAAATCTTTTAAAAAAAATAGCCTTTCTTCTACACAACCGTGTTCTACTGGGCTATGGTTTTTCTGTTGAACTTCTAAGTGAAGAAAAGCCTAGAAGCCCGTACATCACCTCTGCTTGCTGGAGAAGCGCCTAGCTTGCAGTGTCCACTCCCTCAAAGCCACCAGATCCTCCTGGGTCACAGGCACAGCACGCCCGAGCTCACCACAAATGCCAGACCCTTGACAGCAGAGATTTCAGAAGGAAATCAATTGTTCTCCATGTTCGGGAAAAAAATGTCAGATGGTCTGTAATAGAAAATGGAGGGATGGGGGAAGAGGGGAAGTACTCCATTCTCTGGCCTTAGCACAGATCACCAAAGAAGACAACAACTTACAGAAAGAGGAAGTCCTTGTGGAAATGAAGACACTCAAAATGTGAAAACAACAATGATTGATCCAGCAGAAGAGTGGGGGGATCTTTTGGGTAGCAAACAAGAGAAGACTTCAGGTATGCCCTAAGTGGGGTTTGTCCGTCTGTCTGTCGGCATGAGGAAGCTGTAAGCAAGCTAACTAGCGGGGCATGCCAGGCGACCCGTTGGGAGTGCATGTGGCTTCTCTATTTGCTCCTGTTATACATGGACCACAGATTAGGGCAGCTGTCAGTTATCAATCAAGTCCTGGTCATGTGGGGCCAATTGTTTCAGAAATGACTGTTTAGCTCTCTGGATTGTTACTAGAGATAGAAGTAAGAGATAGAAGAAGGCAGGCTCCCTGGGTGCCTTGCTGTAGATGAGATAGTTGGTTTCCTGAGCCGGTTGCCACGGGATGTGGGTCAGAGTTGTATTTATATATACGGTCTGGCCATCATCTGCGTGTCTATCCAGTTTCTCATCTTTCAGATAAAGAGAGCTGACTCTAAGCAGCTGACCCAGAGCCAGCAAGGTAATTCCCAGCATTTCTAGGGAGCCACTTTGGGAGATAGCTATTCCATAGGCTGCCTTGCCCAGAAGTGCTTACGTGAGCACATCCCTCCTAGCTCCATGCAGCAAGCTGACAAAGGAGGAAAGGAGGGGTCCTGCTTATGGGAGCCCTGGAGTCTTAGGCAAGAGGAGGGAAGAGCGCTCGCTCTGTGGTTCTCAGCTGCTGACAGTTATAGGTTAGAATTCTATGGGCAGGTGTGAGCCAATACGATGCGGAGGGAGAGGGGTTCCCACACTACCTGCCACCGATTCTGATTTATTATAGCAGGCTGGAAATTGGTATTTTTTCAAAACTTCCAGGTGATTCTAGTTGATTCTAGTGTGTATCCCAGGTTGGCAGCTGTTGACCCAAATGAATAAACCTTTAAGACCCATGGGGTAGCAGATATTTAGCAATCAGAGAACATGAAATCAGGGCATGGAGCCATGATCAAGAAGCCTTCAACCTTTCAGTCTTTCAGTTGGACTAGAAAAATAAAAGCAGGCTGACCTAGAGTAGCAAACAGACAGCAGCACAGAGTGTGAGCCCAAGCACCCCAAATGGGAATGCTGTGGGTCTAAACCAGGGGCGTAAGGGCCAAAGCAGCGCACATCGAACCACCGTAAACACAACTGAACCATACCTAGTTTGAGCGGCCATCTGTATTTCCATTGTAACCATTAAATGTTTTATTCCCTCTCTTTAAAATGCCATTTTATCACGACTTCACACTTCTCACAGTCTGTGATGAGCCCAGGCATGCGCCGTGTGCCCAGCCTATCCAAGTTTGCACAATTCTCAAATACATTACACAGAACAATTACGTTCCGGCCATATAAATTCCAAAACCTGAAAGGAATCACACACTCACCCCACACAGCTGGTGTCCTTTTTTTTTTTAAATTTCTAGTCATTTCTAAATTTTCAGATTTACTGATTTATCTGAATTTGATACAATACCACCCCCTGGTGGGAACCTATGGGGAAGAAACACACTGGAGGATTTCTAATACTGGACGGGAAAATTAAGAGCATCTAATACACTGCTTTTCTCTCTCTCTCTCTCTCTCTCTCTCTCTCTCTCTGTCTCTCTCAATCTCTTCTGTCTCTCCTTCCCTCTCCCTCTCTCCCTCTTGCAGCCAAATGTTCTCTTTTAAAAAACATATGCAAAAACTCAGTGAACAAAAGAGTACAATGGAGCTATGCTGGGGGTTTTCTCTTTCCTGCCTTCTCATTTCCAATCTCACACCCCCCACCCCCACCCTGCCACAACGCCAAGATGTCCAAAATTGAATTTCTTATGACTAAACACAAGCCATCTCCTGCCAAAACTAAAACCAAAATCAAAATTACAGCTATTTCTGCAAAACGTCCTTGCCTTAGAGAATAGCACCTCCTTTACCATTCACTAAAGCCAAAACCCCCCTGAGCACTCACAATACCCACGAACAGAATAACTGAGCAGACCTGAGTCAAGAAACCAGGTTAGATTAATTTATTTCAGCAATTCCCAAATTCATTTTATCTTGATACATGTCCCCCTCATTCTCAGTATTTTGCTGCTGCTGTTGTTGTTGTTGTTGTTGTTGTTGTTGTTGTTGTTGTTGTTTTTAACAAGTTGCAGAAAAGTCTTTGGATATATTTCATTCAGAATGATTGTTCCATTCTAATCAGCAAATTAGCTCTTCGGCTGCACCTGCTACTCAACCTTCAGAAATGCTTAGGCAAAGTCAACCACGCCAACAAGCGAGTGCTCGGTCATTTGTGCTAATGGAAAGCACCGTCCTTACATGACTGACCCCAGGCAGTTACTGAGTTGATGCCTTGTCCACAGGTAACTTCATCCCTGTCTTCAACCACCATGACTAGCTGAGAGGAGAAAGAGGCGGCCACTAGTACTAGAGGGAATCATGCTTTGTCTTCTATTAAATGTGATAAGCCCGTGTTGCATTATTGCCGTGTATTTTATTTAAAGGGATTAGAATGCCCACTTGAGTACAACCCACAAACATTGCGGGCAGCTCCGTAACTGACAGTGAATTAAGTGTTTTCCATACATCATCTCTTGCTGTGGATTCATTAGCCAAAGGATGTAAAACCCCTATCGTTCCCAGCATCCATATAAATTAGCACAGCGCTTTGAACAATGGATCTAAAAGAAATCTTACTCTGTGACAAGTATTTTTTAACAAAAATAGAGTTTTATGCCCTATGTCATCAGTACCAGACTTCAGCCAAGTTCTATGTTGGTACTAGATTAGCTTAGTACCAGTCCTACGGTTACTAGGGCTTCATATTGCATCATTTCGAATTTTGAAAACAAAAGTATGTCTAATTAAATTTTCAAGCAATGGCAAAGTTATTGGAATCAGTTGTGGTGCTTAGATTGTACTTTGATCAATAGTCTCCAAGGCCATTTGCATATCACCTACAGCTTTGACTTGGGAGTGGGGGTCCTAAGGGCATGGACACACTCGTGGACCAGCCTGGCGGCCTCCAGAGCAGTGCCCCAGTGCACGGAGATACCCCCGCTCCCGTGGCCATAGTGGTGGACCACACGCAGCCTCCTACCATCCTGTGCTAGGAGCTCTGTCTGCAGCCGCAAGCCTGGCCGGAAGGGCCTTAAGCCCACCTTCTCCCTGATGTCGTAGGCTCCATGGAGGGAGGGTTCAAGAGCACAGCAACGGGAAAAAATATCTCTGCTAATTTCTGCATCTGGGGACAGATTCCAGTCTCCTTTCTGCCTCGTTCCACCCAGGATTACGTTGGATATGCCAGGATAAATATATGTCAGCCCACTCCCATCTCGGATAAAATGCTTCACCCAGGGAGCCTGAACTCTGAGCACTTGGCCCCGCACAGAGAACAGCTTCGAGTCTCCTGCTAGCTGTCTGCTTCCAAGGCCTGAGCAGTTGACCACAATGTCGAAGGCTGGATGAAGCTCCCACAGGTCTCCTATTCGTCGGGTGAGTATCAGGACCCCACTTCCTTTTAACCTGGGAAGAATGAAAGAGACCATTAGGGGAGGCTCAGCAGCTTCCTGCAGAAGCCCTCAAGGGAAACGATGGACAAGACCAAAGTGTCCACGGCCCGAGCGGGCCGAAATCTAGCCATCAGCTGCCTCGCATCCTTGGAAACTGGAGACTCCTAAACCGGAAGCTAAATGAACACCTGTTTCAAAGATTCAAACAAATGTCTTGTCCTTTTCATGTTTGGTAAAGTTCCTGTATCACACTAGCTGCTAAAAAATACTAAATCAATCTGTACTTTAAATCCCCTAGCCTTTCTTTTTTAGGCCATTTATTAGTACCTAAATGTGCAGCCTTAGACGTTTTTGTCTCCGATTGTTAACTCTTGCATGTTCCTGTGCATTGGTCTGGTCTCCTGACCAAGAGGTTTGGAGCAGGAGTCACACCCCCAATTCCGTGTCTACCACGGGAATGTTCGTGAGACAAATGCAAAATATCTGTAGCTGAGGGACCGACAGTAGTGGTTGATAATGATATTTTGGACCAAGTATATCCATAACAAAAAGAAATGGCTAGGGGCACCTGGGTGGCTCAGCAGGTTGGGCGTGGGACCCCTGGTTTCCACTGGGGTTGTGATCTCAGGGTCCTGGAATCGAGACTTGCATGGTTGGGCTCCCAGCCCAGTGAGGAGTCTGCTTCTCTCCCTCTCCCTCTGCCCCTTCCTTGTGCTTCTCAAGTGTGGGCTCTTGCTCTCTAAAATAAATAAATAAATCTTCTTCTTCTCTTCTTTTTTTTTTTAAAGGAAATGGCTTATCTAGGTTCTGTAAATCTTTTTTTTTTTTAATTGTGGTAAAATACATAGAACATAAAATTCACTCTCTTGATCATTTTTAGATGTACTATTCAACAGCATTAGTTTTAATATGAATTTTGTGGTGATGCTGACCAACATATTGGGGTGTGTTAATATTCCTGAAAACAGTGAATGTGAAGAAAAGACTTATAAAAAGAGTTTAGGAGGGTTCTCCTCTTTACCAATCATAAGACCCCAAGTTTTTTAATTTCTGTGTACTTTAGTCTTCCACCATAATTTGGAGGTATCACTACTCACTTCGTAGGCTCCTTGTGAAAATGAAATGAGACAGCATCTGGAAAAAGTTTGACACAGCACATAACACATTGTACTTTCTCAGTAATTTAATAGAGGGACAGTATGAGAAAGGGGATAGCTATTATGCTACTATAAAATGCAACGGGGGTGTGGCTGGGTGGCTCAGTCGTTGGGCATCTGTCTTTGGCTCAAGTCATGATCCCGGGGTCCCAGGATCGAGCCCCACATTGGGCTCCCTGCTCAGCAGAAAGCCTGCTTCTTCTTCTCTCACTCTCCCTGCTTGTATTCCCTTGCTAGCTGTGTTTTTCTCTGTCAAATAAATAAATAAAATCTTAAAATAAAATAAAATGCAATAGGGTTTTCCCTATTCCCTATACCCATCTATCACTTACATTCAATGGTTTAATACCCTGTAAGAATGAAGTTTGGACTTCAAAACATGTTTTATATTGATTACTATTTGAACATTATCTTGGTTTTGCTTTTAGTAGATTGTGGGTTCCACATGTTGATAGTTAACCATTGTGCTCTGTGTTCCAACTATTCTAGTTAAAAGTCAGAATTATTCTCCTGATTCACAGAAATAGAAGAATTTATGTGAGTTGACTTGACTGAGCTGAACTTGTTTCCTCAACTATCACCTAAGGATAAGAAAGTTGAGTCCACAGGGTTTTTATAAAGATTATACATGAATTCAACAGATGCAGATGTCCCTTCTCTTCCATTTCAAGGGTCCCCCACTGATTGCTACTGATGAAAGTCCACTCTCTACCTGGAGACTTCTGAAATTATCATAGCAATTGGAAGCCCACTCCCCCACCTAGGCTTGCAGTGCTGAGTGCCTCCACCTGGCCTTGACCCCAGGAGGGAACATGCTGAATGTGCCAGGGACTGTTGCCATACAACCACCTGGTGATGCCCAGTCACTCTTGTTATTTCCTGGTCAACACTCCAGGGGGCAGCAAGGTATAGGAGGAAACCATGCCTGGAAGCTATATGCCGGTTGACCCAGCACTTGTACAACCATACAAGGTAGTTATTTTATTCTGGGGGTTTTGAATGATGTGGTTGGGGGTATAAGCTTGGTGGCTTTCCCCATAGAGTTTCCCGCAACTGAGCAAGACCTCATTCTAGATAGGGAGAATGCGTTGTCCCAACCTCCCATGAGAAGATGTGTTGTCCCAGCCTCCCATGAGGAAATGGGGGGATGGGGGACTCAAGAAGTGCTCACTAATAGCGCCAGACTAATATTTCCTGGTCACCCGCTAAAACCCAAGAGTGCCCATTTTCACCAAGCCTAAAAGTCAGCCCTCTGAAGGACCATGTCCACCTGATACATAAAGGGGGTGGGCAGGGGCTCAGCAAGAGGGAAATTGAGCAGGTGTGGCCCTGAGAGGGATGGGGTTCCACTAAGCACTTCTTCACACACACACACACACACACACACACACACACACACACACACACACACATTCCACATCCCAGAATCAAAGGGGAGTCTTCTCATCCTCTCCTTTCTCTTGGGACTAGAGGCATCCCTTCACCCCACCTCCCATCACCGGCCACAGACTAAGTCATATAAGAGGGGAATCCTGGGCAGCATGAAATAGGGAAGTGAGTGGGACATCTAGGTGTCCCAGTCCATTGGGCATCTGCCTTTGGATCAGATCATGATCCTAGAGTCTTGGGATCGAGCCTCGTGTTGGGCTCCCTGCTCAGTGAGGAGCCTGCTTCTCCCTCTGCCTCTGCCCGCTGCTCTGTCTGCTTGTATTCTCTCTCTCTCTCTCTCTCTCTCTCTCTGTCAAATAAAATCTAGAAAGATAAAAGGAAGGAAGGAAGGAAAGGAAGGAAGGAAGGAAAGGAGGAAGGAAAAGGAAGGAAGGAAGGAAGGAAGGAAGGAAGGAAGGAAGGAAGGAAGGAA
>PITA01025166.1:0-24875 GCA_004023965.1 Spilogale gracilis
TAAATGGGAACTAGGGTAATCTAGGGAGGGAAACGAAACAACAGAGACTTTGGACACAGAAACAAACTGAGGGACTTGGAGGGAGGGGGGTGGAGGGATGGGAGAGCCTGGTGGTGGGTACTGGGGACACCTAAAGCGTGGAGCACTGGGTATGGGGAATGGGGAATGAACTTGAAACACTGGGAAAAAAAATTTAGTAACAATAAAAAAAAAATTTAAAAAAATTTAAAAAAATAAAAATTCAAAAAAAATGATTATAGGTTAAATGCTAAAGGGCAACTTTGAACTAAATGGAAAATTTTTGCCTTTGGATTAGTATTTCCTCAATTCTCTAATGCCAGTAGTATTTTGAGTAAAATTTTGAGTAGAATTTTGAGTAGAACTTTAAAACATACTGAAATTTTTAAAAAGCAATCAAAATATATCTACTGTAGGTAAGAATATGTGAAATACTTTAAGATACAGGAAATAATCAATATAATTGGATATTTTCAATTATTATTGTGCATGTCTGTTTTTTAATCTAGTTTAAGTATTATAGAATATATCTCACACAAAATACTTCAATGGTGTTTTTTGTTCTTTTGTAAATTTTATAGGCAGTTATAAGAAATTGGAAATAATTATTTCATAACATTTAATGATGAAAAATGTTCTTCGCATATTTTGTTTTTGACTTTTTTTGTGTTTAAGTTCATAAAGAACCCACATTACTGCTATAGCATAATTTTTGGTTGTAACAAATATTCCCTTGTCAAGACATTGACTATTTAACATCAGGCAGACCTATAATTTTATGCAAATTTTGATGAGAAAAATGAACAGGATAACCCAGAGAACTGTGGAAGTTTTCAATATCTGGAAATTTGACAATATATAGATAATATCTACAAATTTGAAAGATATAAACAGTATATAAACCTTCAGATGATTATTTCAATATTTATAATTGTTGAGATAATCTTTAGGTATAAGTTATATTTCCTATTCTCTACAAAGGATAAGATCTTTTATTTAGAGCGTTTGCTTTAGATAGCAGCACTTCACAATTGTAAGGGCTTGTGTTGCCAGAGCTCTTGAGATTCAGACAGACGCCCCTAGAGCACTGGACTCACAAAATAATTCAGAAAAACTATCAAAATTAGAAGAAGTAAATGAAAAGATTCAAATAAGCAGAATTTCCAAATTCATAAATCAGAGTTTTAGTCATTTTCCCAGTAATGGTTTAGGACAAAGAGTTCTGAGACAATGGCATTGGACCAAAAATTGTTCTTTCTTAATCCTAAGAAGGCATACTTATAGCAGTTAAAGAATTTAGTGATGAACATGCGATTTTTTTTTACATCACTGTTTTTGTTTCAGTTTTATTCTAACCTGACTTCAGAATTGTACTATTTTGGGGGCGCTTAGATGGCAGGATGGGTTAAGTGTCTGCCTTCAGCTCAGATCCCCTGGGATTGAGCCCCACGTTGGGCTCCTTGTTTCTTAGGGAGCCTGCTTCTCCTTCTTCCTCTCCCTGCTGCTCCCCCTGCTTGTGTGTGCTCTTTCTTTCTCTTTCAAATACACAAATAAAATCTTTAAAAAAAATAAAAGAATTTTATTGTTTTGAAGCAGTTTTAATTTTAGTTTATGTGAAAGTTTTATGTTAGAGTTAAGTATTTTTTTTTATATTATATATGATAGTTGATGGAGGGATCCTATGAGAAAAAAAGTATCAGGCAAGCCTAATTGAATTTGGAGTAACAGCCAGAAACTCTCGGTTCTAGCTTAGTTCTCATTCTCCTTGTGTGGCCATTGAATTATTCACCTCCCTTTGGGTCTTTTACCTCATCTATCAGAAAGAGAGAATAATATTTACCCATTCATGCCGGGAGCCAGCCCCAGCAACAGTCAGGATCCTAGAAGGTGGGGACGGCATTGGGGAGTCCGAATGAGGAGACCAGACTAGAAGAGTGGTGTGAGGATCTCCTGAAAACTGTGTCTTCAGGGCTCTTTATTTAAAGCTTGTGGTTACAGATCATTTCAAAGGAAGAGTATGTGATTAAAGAGTTTTGTAAAATTATACAGATTTCTTTTAAGTTTCCAATCAAATTTTTTCATGACATTGGCACTGTTCAGGTGCCATAAACTTAGAGCAGAACATCCCTAATCTATGAAACAAACAATTTTGGGCAGAAACAGACCCTGGTCCACTGGCAGTCACATCAATCTAGCTTTAGGTAACAGTTGATTTTGTCTGATCTTATCTCAATGGAGTGTTTTATCCCCTGGCTGTGCAAGGCAGGGAGTGGTCACATAGGCAAACGGTGAATGGGTGGTCATGGAAACTTTAAGTAACTACATTTAAACTATTAAGTATATTGGTATTTATATAGTCTCAATCAGAGTGTAACTATGCAGGTTATAATTATTTTTCTATTGATTTTATGCTCTTAAAAGAGTGCCATAAGCAGATTATAAAAGTGAGAATAAAGAAAGGAATAGACTTGCATATAAATGATATGTTGTTTTTTAAAGCAGGTCTTACAAACAAGAAGGCAATTGAAAGGCCTAGATGAGTTGTCTACAACGTTTTAGCTACACCATACATATAATGACCAGAAGTTAGTTCGTTTGGCATCAAAGATAAAGATAACTTATTTTGCAAAGGTAAAAGCATTTGCTCAAGCCTCTTTTCTCTGACTGGGTGAAGAACTCTATTTATGGATCCTTTGTGTGTGTGGCAATATTTTTTTATTACAGTTTTATTTCTTATATTAAGCCCTTTATTTAACCATTTAAGAGCCTTGAAAATCTCCTCCACAGAGCTGCAGGATATCTAAGATTAAGCTATTTTTAATGATGATAAGTAGCATTTTGCTATATACCAGACATGGTTTTTAAATGTCAAGCAGTCCATACAAAGAATAGCAAACAAGCAAGGTGGAGAAACTACTGCCCCATGCAAACTCCTCACACTTTGTGGGAAGGTTGGTGTTCCATGCCTTGCAGAGGGAAATCACCTAATTGACCATGCAGGTGGCTAACAGCACATTCATATAGAGATTAGTTATTTCTTGAGGGTAGAGAACTTGTCATCTTCAAGAATTTTTCCCTAGCATGTTTTATAGTGCTGGTCATTGGTAATTATTTGAAAACAATTGTTCTAATGTTTAATATGTGAATGAAATGAATTGAGATGGTAGGTGTATAAATCATGAAAGTCATGAGTATTAAATAATCATACCATGGTACTAAAGAAGACGTGTAGATGGATTATGGAGACAGCTATTAGCCCATTTACTCACTTTGATCAAATCTGAGAAGGTGACTGTATGGTTTAGCAGAAATATCACTGCACTATAGATCAGGAGCCATAGGCTCAAAGAATGGCCTAGAGTCTTGGAGTTGAACAGATGGAGATGTTCTCCCATGTCTTCTTCTCTCTCTCATTTTATGAATAAGAAATGCAGTGTTCACTTATCCATAGTCCTACAGCTCCTAATAGCCAGTTTCCCTGTCTCCTCTTCAGAGCTCTTCTTTCCACAACTTGGTCAAGTCCTTGACCACACTAGCTGAATGTCTTCTTCTCTAGGAGGTTGAATTAAGTGATGACTAGAGCTTCTTAATATTACAATTTCTGGATTATTTAAATGGGAAAATCTCTTTTTTTTATTGTTGGTTTCTATTTTCTATTTTTATCCCTAGAAAATTAAAACAGTAAAGGTTTCTTCAGTAATGCTTATTGTCACCTTGTTGGCATTTTAAGTTATTTCTAAATGGAATGATGAACCACAAAAGAACAACACCTCTATAATACATTGAAAAGGAGAAATAAAACAGTTTGATTCTGAGACTTCTTTGCCAAGGAATTTGTGTGGCCTTTTCTCAATCCAACTAGTAAAAGGCTTAAACCTGTTTCAAGGCAAAACACTTCCAAAGTTGCCAGCAAATGTGGAGGATACAGTTGGAATCACTCCTGGTAACTTGAACAAATTATTCTGCAAAATTTCAGTGCTATGGGGGAAAGAAGACCACAGTAATAAGAATGCCTTTCTTGCCAAGTGGGTAAAGTTAAGTAGGGGGAATGTGATGCTGAGAAGGAGAAGAAGTTACCCCAAAGAATCATTTGCATTCCTTGGGAGAGTGCAGAAGACTCCGACAGTTATTTTACTCTGGTAATGATTAAGGGTATTTGGTTTTGTTGTGCTTAGAAAGTTAGGTGTTGAAACAGATTGGCTATCCATTAACATTTTAACATAGTATATTTTTTCCTGTTTTTCTCTTTTAAAAAAATCCCTTCCAAGAGATTTATTGGTTTTTCAATGTTCATACCTAACCTGCTCTTTCTGTGAGGGTCCCAATTCTCTGAGGAATCCATATTGTTTACAGGTGTGTATTTAGTGAGGGAGTAGGAGTCTTACCCGTCTTTTTTCCTGGTGTCTTATGCATTCAGGCAGTAAGCCAGGCAATAAATGGAAAGATTTGTCTGAGTACCTGGGTCTTACTGTTAAATCTTGGTGAGATAGAGCAAGAACCTCCTCTGGGCTGGTTTCTTCATCTATGTGATTCTCAACTTGAGGAGAACCCTTGAGTCCTTTAGAATGTCAAGGGAATCTGAAAACCTTATTGTATTTCAAATAAAGCTTAATTGAAATCAGTTATGTCCTCTTTAGTTAGGACACAGCGTCTGCATAAAACTGTCTCTTTATTTTTTTGGCAGTAACAACAGCAGTGTAATGTGGTCCCACCAGTTGTCCTGTGCTGGGCAGCTATTCTGATTGAAAGTCTTTCTGTGCATTAAATTATTTAATCAACAAATATATTTCAGTAAACACAATCTTTTAAAGCAAAAGGCATTTTGGGGAAAAGAAGTATTATATTTTTTGAAGGATCAAAGACGCAAACCTATGCACCGGGTCATCTTTAAAGTATTTTCTGGTCCAAGATTCTAGGTCAGGGATTGGTGAAACATCTCTGTAAAATGGTCACATAGTATCTCAGCTTTTATGGGCCAAATGATCTGTGTCACTATTCAGAATGATAACAGCCACAGACAATATAGGTGAATAGAGTTGTCTGTGTTCTCATAAAACTTTATTTGTAAAAATAAGCATTGGGCTAAATTTGGCCAGCAGACAGTAGTTTGCTGACCCCTCTATTTGGTGATCCCTGAAACTCTGAAACTGCTTAGTTATCAAGGAAAGAGATACAGAGAGAAGGAAAGGTAAGCAGGAAAGAATCAGTTTTGTGTCTATTGAAGACATATGCCTTAAGTTTTTTATGCCAGATGCATTGATAATCAGAGGAATTAAGTTTTTAAATAAAAGTTTTAAAGTCTTTTCTTGTCAGTTCAGATGGAAGAATGAACAACAGCGGGGAGGGGGGGTGGGCGGGAATGTCATATCAACCCTAGGCACCACCAAACTGACCAAGAAACACACAGGCTTAGGCTCAAGGGATAAGAATGCTTGTTTATCATTCAAGGACACCTGTAGGACAAATAGATAACCAGTACTACCCTAGAGAAGAATCACCAGATGTACCTAATGAATTCTCTAATATAAATAATATAGATATCCATTTTTTTTTTCAGAGTCTAAGTCTCTTGAGATGGAAAAGACTTCCTGGGGGACCAGATGAAGTAGGACTAGAACACCTGCTAGCATGACCTCATGGTCCTCCAATCATTACTGCCCACCTTCTCAGGAGATTTCTACCCCAAATTTTGTACTTAAAAACCTTCACTTGCAACCATCAGGGAGTTTGAGACTTAGAGCATTAGTTCCCCATTTTCCTGCGTGATGTTCAACCAGTAAATAACCTATGTTTCTTCACTGCAAATGTTTGGCATCATTTTTTATTGACTTGCTGTGAATCGGGCAAACTCTGGTTTGGTGACAATAACCGAAGACCCCAAGTTGTTGTATTTGTTCTTATAGTGTCAAACCTACATTCCTACTAGCCAATGCTGAGCACAATAACTAGATGCAGAATAAGTTGTAGTAGCTTTGCCCCAAAGAGCATGCTCTGGGGTTCCAAGTTCAGCTCTCCTTTTGAGATTCCTAAATGGGGCATAGAAGACTCAGTGAACTATTTTTCACCCAGCTATAGAGTTTCAAAGGAAAAGGTTACATTCCATTGGTTTTGTCAGATTCCCTACCACATTTGTCTGACCTACTAGTTTTTTCTAGTAAGCTTCATATTTTTTATATGCAAATGTTGACATTGTTTTCCCATTGGGGAAAGCCAGGTAAGCATGAGAGATGTGACTATATAACTCACCAACAAGAAGATTTAGTTCTCTGGAATACAAGAAGGCCTACCCACTGTAGACTCTAGAATGCCCCACAACTTACCATACAATTTCCAAATCATGAAGGCAAGTGAGGAGAGAAAGAGTTCAGAGTGAGTGAGATTTAAGGCTATTGTCCCTAGATGGGTCATTGATTCATCTCAACATTTGTGTTTTCATTAAGTATCAAGTAAGTACTTCTTATATTCTATGAACTCTTAGAGACTAAGGGACCAGAAGTAAACAAGATATACAAATTCACTATTCTTACTAGGGTAATATTCTAACAGAAGTAGACAGAAAGTGAAACCATACACTCAAAAACAAGATGATTTTAGGTAATCTATACAAAGAATAACACAGGGAGTTGTTTGGGATGGTGAAAAATCTTGACTAGGTGCTCTAGATAAACTAACTAGACAGCCTTTATGAATAGGTGATAATTGAGCAGAGAATTGAATGGCAGGAAGCACCCTGCCAACTAGAACTTCCAATGCATAAGCTCTAAAGAAAGAGAGATCTTGGAGGGTTGGAGGAGTAGAAAACAGATCAGAATGGTGTGGAGCAGTGAGGGAGGAGATAATGGTGGAAAGGAAGCTAGGAGGGGAGAGGACAGCCAGGGTATATATACCTTGAAGATCATGGAAAGGAATTTGAATTTTATTCAAAGAAAAATGAAAGCTATTAGAACATTTTTAGTAGATGACTGACACATTATATTATAGAATGTAGTTCTGATGGTCATGGATGGAAAATAGAATATAAATGAAATGACTTGAACACTTAAATGTAAAATTAGACTTTTTTGAAGTACCGATAGAAGTCTATTCATATTAGCCAAGCTAAAGGAAGTTAGACCAGTTCACAAAATGTTGTTTTTCATGTTAATTCAATTTGAAAATAAAATAGTATAAATAAAATAATGAAACTCTTAACTCTGAGTACACAAGAATCTTTATTAACCTAAAAATTAAGATATGTCAGGAAGCCCAAGCCTGTTTAGACAAATCACATTCAGCTCAGAAAATGTTTACAAAGCTGTTTCTGAATTTGAATGCTTTGGACAACTTGCTGGTTAATATAAGAGAAATGGCAAATGACATGTATCAAGTTGCAAAGAAATGAAAATATTTTCTGCAATAAACAGGATGTAATAAATGGTAATATTAATAAAAACAAATTAAGGGAAAGGTCTTGGTGTGTGTTTGATTTTTGAAAGAAATGGTTCATGATAGGAAACTATGTGCTATATATTTCCTTGGCTGAGAAAGAAGTGTCTATCTTGTTCCAAGTAACAAAATATGACCAGGTAGCATAAAGGAGAGAGTGCCCAAAACACTGCCCACATTCTCAGAACAAATTGGAGGGCTTGAAGACAAATTATTGAATGTCAGATGGTTTCAGGCATATGTGTGACAACATTTTTACCAGTTATTTAATTTCACTGAGTCTTAATTGTATAAATTTGAAATAATGTTGCCTGCTCAAACATATCTCATAGACCTCTTCCATGTATAAGATGAAGTAAAAATTAAAAATTCAAAAACCATGTAGCTTAAAAATATACATAGACTATGATATCCAAGATCTATAAAGAACTCCATAAAGTCAACACCAAAAAAAGATGATCACATCAAAAAATGGGCAGAATACATGAACAGGAAGACGTACAAATGGCTAACAAACACATGAAAAAATTTTCATCATCATTAGCCATCAGGGAAATTCAAATCAAAACCACTTTGAGATACCACCTTACACCAGTTAAAATGGCCAAAATTAACAGGACAGGAAACAACAAGTGTTGGAGAGGATATGGAGAAGGGGGAGCCCACTTACACTATTGGTAGGAATGCAAGTTGGTGCAACCACTTTGGAAAACAGTAAATTAATTAAATTAATTTTTTAGTTTAAAAAATTAAAAGTAGAGCTACCCCATGACCCTGCAATTACACTTCAGGGTACTTACCCCAAAGATACAGATGTAATGAAAAAAAGGTCCATATGTACCCCAATGTTTATAGCAGCAATGGCCACAATCGCCAAACTGTGGAAAGAGCAAGGCCCTTCAACAGATGAATGGATAAAGAAGATGTGGTCCATATCTACAACAGAATATTACACCTCCATCAGAAAGGATGAATACCCAACTTTTGTAGCAACATGGATGGGACTGGAGATTATGATGAATGAAATAAGCCAAGCAGAGAAAGTCAATTATCATATGGTTTCATTTACTTGTGGAGCATAAGGAGTAACATGGAGGACATTAGGAGAAGGAAAGGAAATGTGAATTGTGTGAATCAGATGGGGAGATGAAGCATGAGAGACTGTGGACTCTGAGAAACAAACAGATAGTTTTGGAAGGGGTGGGGAATGGGTGAGCCTGGCGGTGGGTATCACGGAGGGCATGTATTGTGTGGAGGGCTGGGTGCATAAACAATGAATCTTAGAATACTGAAAAAATAAATTATTAAATGTTATAAATAAACAAAAATCAAAGTAAAAAAATACAGCCTATTGTTATTATTACATATAGTAGTAGTGACCATCTCCTTGGAATTAAGATCTACACTGACATGAAATTTGTTTTATTACAAGTTATTATATACATTTTAAACTTAATACTTAAAAAGGTACTTCCCAGAAACTAGTAGATAGAAATAATTCTAACTTGCATAAATGTAACATTTCGTCTATGCCATGCACTAAGCCATTTTTCATGATTGTAAGGACATATTCTCACAGAATGAGCTACTCTTGTCCTTCATTATGATGAAATTGAAACTTAAAGAGGTTATACAGCTTGTCAGCGTAAAAGTGATTGGTGGTAGTTAAGTAGTTACTCTCAAAGTTAAACCCAAGTGGTCTGACTCCAGAACTTAACCAAACTGCCTTCTTGTTACTCCACGTTTCAATCTTTAATTAATTTGTTACAAAATCATGCAACTGGTCAGTGGGGATACTTAGAAAAATGACTGTTAGTTCAATATAACAAAACATTCAGAGCTGTTGCTGCCTGTGACAAAAATGCCTCCAATCTGGTCAGGCCTGCCTGAGCCAGGTCATTCTGGGTAGGGGTCAGTCAAGGACTTGGGGTGGGCTGGGCTTATGGAGGTTATTGCCAGGGGCCTTGCCTTTTTTGGGGGGTGGTGGGTACATCAGGTTTAGAACATTATTAAAAATTATTAATTCAAAAACTAACTAAAAGCAGGCCTTAAATTCAACAGTGATGACTAGTCATGATGTAGGATTATGACTAACCCCAAATCTAATTCTCTGTACTTGATGTCAGTAAAATAAATGAAAATAAAAGAAAGAGGATTAAATTTGAGTGTTCTCAGTTTGAGAACATTCTTTTAAATACCATTTTAGAAACATCTGAGGAAACAATACTCTCCTTCCCCAAAGGGTGGCACTGTTCTTCTGGCTAAGCCATCAGATCCTCCGCCCTCAGGAAATGCTTGCTTCAGGACTTAAAACAAGTTCCTCTCTTGCTTCTCAGTTTCACTTGATGATTCATCTTAATTGGAGTATAGTTGTTAGAGGTTGGAGTTTTTTCATTAAATAGAAAACTTAAAGCACATTATTTTATTGAAGAATCTTGAAGAGAATTTAGGAAACTGGACATGTAGGGAAATTTTGGATCATCGGTTTTAAACTTGGTGTGGGAGAGGGCAGGGTGGAATTAGGAGATGAGACCTGCCTGATTACCATGGATCAACAGTTTTGGAGAAAGTAAGACCAAAGCTTCTTCTACTAGAATTGACTAAATATGGGGCATGTTTGCTGCTGTGTGTGGTCTTTTCCACCTGGAAATCAGAGCTCCTCATTTTTAACTAGCTCTGTGAGTTAACAAGTGATAAGCCATCTGGCTTGGATTTCTTTTCTATAAGAGGCTTGAGCAGATAATGTTTAAGCTTCTCTTTTCAGATACAGCCATTCATATACACGGTTAGAGAGACCCTTGAAGTATTTTGACATACTAAATTATGAGCCAGTTTTATATAAAACTATTCTTACTTTGTAAATGTTTTTTGAAAATTGAATACTCTTAAATATAACTGAATGTCATAAAAACATAAAGGTTTTGCTTTGGAAGTTTATACTGCACACATCTTCTCCAACTAGCTTACTATGTATATGAATTGGATGCATGTTCACAAATTACTTTCTTTCAGACTGGGTTCCCTAGACTCTGATATGCCTTATCCCTTTCTTTCCATTTCTGCTCTGTTTGTTCACCTAACTTCCCTAACATCTTTGTATCCCTCTTTAGGATATTGCAAATGTGAATTCTTATTCAGTCAACTTGCTAAAGGAAGATGGATGACTGAATATAAATCATGGTCCATTTGTTTCACTCTTTAGTCTCATTCTGTGAGATTCCTCTGCCTTAGTTGGAGGGTACAGGGTACTGCCACTTAAACACAGGAAATGTTTTTGTTTCAAATTTTTCAGCTGGTTTGGCTTTTCGTGGTCATAGGTTAATGGGAAATACTTGTCTATAAAACTTAGAATGAGCAACACAAATTTAAGATCAGTGCCTAACACTCATTACTTCTTATTTTCCCAATAACTCCACAAGAGAGATTATAATTCTCTATTTTACAAACGAGAAACTGAGGCTTACTGAGTTACGTAGGTTGCCTCCAGCTGCAGCACTGTGCTTGGCTAAGCTGGAGTTATGGCTGGGTCTACTGATTGGGTGGGGGAGCACACCAGGGCTCTGGCATCTTGAAGTTTATCCAAAACATGCCCTGTCCATCAGGTCAGTGATCAGAGAAAAGACATCATCTAATTACTGTGTTCAGTGGAACTTCAGCTTCCAAACCATCATATCAAAGAGTTTTGGAAAGAAATATTTAATTTTATTGCTGAAATATAAGAAGGCAATGATTTATATCACTTACTTGACTAATACCCTTACTTAGATTCCCCACGCAGTTAATGATATTGCTTCTCCAAGTGTTGGGTTGAATTTAGTGGTATGATTATGGAGAAGAACCACTTCTCGTGTCTCACTGATATTAACATGGGAATGAATTCACTCTAACTATGAAACATTCCAAGGCAAAAGGGCGTATTAAGAGAATTAAATTCAACCCTGGCTTGGCCTCTTGTTACTTTTAACCATTAGTGACAATTTATCTAGGAGTAAGAACACATATGCTTTACTTGTTTCAAGTAGTAAAGAATCAAATTAATGGTGTTACAAAATGCCCCAGAAGCATTCTTTTTTTTTTTAAGTTCTAAGATAACTTTTAAAATTTGATTCTGGCCCTAATCACCAGTTGTTAATTGCTTTTAACCTTCCTTTCTGATTTGTATTCTTTCCTCATTTTGAAGCCTAATTGTTCAAAGAATGAACTTAAATATGCATCATCAGTGTCCAAAGACCTTTTTGATATTTAATGAAAAGACTCATCTCCCATTTACTTAACACTTGAAAAAAACCTATGTGTTTTGGACTTCTCACTAAGAAATCTAAGTACTCCTTAATAGAATATGAGGAGCAAAGCCCACTTAAAAATGCCCTTCAATATGCATTCAGGAACAAATCAAAATCAAATGATTCCAGTGTCAAGGATGTCCCTTTTCACCCTCTATTATGTGATTGATGATTTGAAAGGGAACAATTTGTTTTTCTCAGTCAAAGAATGTTACATTTACTTTGAGCTCTTAGTGCTTTATAAAAGCAGACAAAATAAATGACTGGGCTTTGTCTACTAGTGCATTTTCCAGGTAAATGCACTACATACTAATTTTTAAAAGTGAATTGCCCTCTAGACTATTTTTCTTATAATTTTTAGTACACAAAGTAAGTTTTCTGGGTAGTATCAGGAAAAAATGAGAAAGATGTGTGAAAAGATGTTCCTTACATGATATGATGTGCATAAATAGGAAAATACAGATGGAAATTAAGAAAGGGGCACGTTTTGTCCTGAACCCCACTTCTATTTTTTAAGCCTCTCATCCAGATCAAGTGAAGCATGAGCCATCACAAGACTTCCCTGGGTAACAGGACCACTTGCTTCATTCTGATCTGGCAGGCAGTGTCACAGCCTCCAAGAGAAACTGCCATTCATCTTGTCCTTCCCTTCTCCCTCGCACCCCTCTGGGTGGTCCTCTTTATGACCTTCTCTTTGCTGACTTCCAGTGTAGTTTGCCCTGGATGAACTTTTCCATAAGAATCATTTTAGGCTACTAGACTGAAAACAGGGTTCTTTGTTTTAAATTTCATCTGACCCAAGGGTGCCTTGTAGAGGCAATGCCTTAATGGTAGAATTTTAAACATCCATGAGAGGAAGGAGGGAGATGATTTTAAAATGCAAAGCCTTCCTGCTTCCTCTACGCAAATGATATCAGTGATCACCATAGCAAACTGATCAATGCCAATAATTTTAAGCTCCCAGGTGATTTCCATATTAATTAACTCATACATTCAACAAATATTTGCTGAATGCTGACAAAAAGTCGGGCAATGTCTTAGGTGTTGGGCCAACAGCAATAAACAAGATAGGTAAGGTCTTTGCCTTTGTGGAATTTAGAATCTGACAAGGTAGACATTGATGCAGTTGCCAAGTAAGATATACCTGATGCATAGGAGCGCCTGGGTGGCTCAGTTATGAAGCATCTGCCTTTGACTCAGGTCACGATCCCCGGGTCCTGGGATCGAGTCCCACATCCAGATCCCTGCTTCGGAAGGAGGGTCTTGGGAAGCCGGGTCTCCCCCTCTCCCTTCCCTTGCTTGTGTTCCCTCTCTAGCTGTGTTTCTCTCTGTCAAATAAATAAATAAAATATTTAAAAAAAAGATATATCTGATGCATGAATAAGTCAAAAACAAGGACTGACCAGGTAAGTTAGCCACCCAAGAATGCCCCACACGCCTTCCATCTCATTACCCAAAGATATTTCTCTGCTTTCTGTCAGCCTGTTTCTGTCATTCCCAGACTAATAATGGTTGACATGGGAATGAGAGAAATCATACTTTTTGCTAAGGACAAATCTTTATTCTCACTCTTTATTCTTTATTTGGTTGATTTGGCTTGTGCTTTATTAAAAGGTAGAATCTTAGGGAATCATTTTTAAATATGGCAGATCATCTGGTCACAGTTTTCATTAGTCTGCCATGAAACTAAAGCTTTGGCAAATACATAAATATTTAGAATTATAAACAATTGATACACAGTTGGGGCTGAGATAGAAAAAAGGCTTTACAAAATTCTCAGAATAATTACTTAATATGACAAAAGAGTTCAACAACAAAATTCAGAAAACAAGGTATTTTTGAATGACATGGTAAGAATTGTAATTCACTTTGTATTGGACACACCACGCTAAAAAACCACCTAGGCAAGAACATACACCCCCATAAATTCTCTCAAGGACCGCTGGTTTTTCAGAAGATTAGAATGAGTGTATTTTGAACATCGTGCTGTTTGATTTTTGTTTTGTAAGAAAGTCAGTATTTATTGAACAAATACTTTCTGGATGGGCAGGTTCTAGGCTCCCTGCCACCCACTAAAAACAAAGAAGGACACAACACAAAAGCAGTCTTGCTTCTGGGCTGCTGGCAATATATTTTTATTGTTTTCCTCACACTCAGTGTTTTCACTGCTCGAAAAACTACTAGATAAGTTATTTTATTGTAGAGGACTTCAGAACATAATTCGAAAAATATAGCATATAAAATTTTGTCATCTACTTCAGCTTAATTAAGTGTGCCATAAAATTCGCTCAGGTTCAACTGGGTATGGTTTTCTCTTGACCAATCTAGCCAGCAAGCACTCCACCACCTTGCCATCACATGGAAAACACGCATTGTTTAATAAACATTGACACTGAGAAGGGAGAAGTAGGAACTGTTGAAAAGAATTGTATCATCCTCAGCATTTAAGTTTTTCAATAATTAAAATTACACAAGCATTCATGTATAAGAATGTTTTTAGTAAGCCTACAGATTTTGAAGTGCTTATTTATTTGAACAAATAATGTTACGTGTCTCTTTACATTGATATACTTAGTAAAATGTTAAGTTTAAGAAGTGTACAGATAACCAACCACTGGGAGAGACCCTTGAGAAACTGTAGAACTGCCCTTGAAACAGAAGCTAGTGGACAGGGAAATGAAAAAGAAACTATGACAGTAAAGATGAACAAAAAACAGTAAATAAAGCAAAGATGGAAAATGAGAAGAATAAATGATCTGTGATTAATGAAATGGAAGCACTAGATACAAGTCAACAGAAAGCTTGAATTGGCTCAGAAGGGTGAACGGTAAGAGTAGGTATTTTGTTTCTGTGCACTACAAACAATATACCAGAATTCGAGACAAACATTAAACACAAGTGTGAATATAATACCATATAACAAAAACTACTAAGATAAGCCAAGACTGTGCATGGTGTACTGGAGAAGTTAGTTTCTCCATCAAGCACATATAGATATGGTAGTCTACCAAATTGGAAAAACACAAGACAAGACTTTGTTATACAAGCTAAAGCTTAAAACTCAGGTGCCTGGGTGGCTCAGTCGTTAAGCCTCTGCCTTTAGCTCCAGTCATGATCCCTAAGTCCCAGGATCGAGCTTTGCATTGGGCTTCCTCTTGCTGGGAAGCCTGCTTCTCCCTCTTTCACTCCCTCGCTTGAGTTCCCTCTCTGGCTGTGTTTCTGTCAACTAAATAAATAAAAATCTTTAAAAATAAATAAATAAAAGTCAGGTATTATGACTATCATGGTTATAATGAAATCAAAATGGGTAATTCAAGCCTTCATGTAAGAAACAGAAAACTTTTTTATTCTGGGGAAGTGCATTTATGTATCCATTTCTTTAAGTTCAAAGCCTGTTCATCCTAGTTATTTGTATTGTTGAAAGGAACTCTGCTGAAAAGCACTTAATGGGAGGATATAGTACCTATGCTGTGCTCAGTCCCTGCAGATTCTGAGCTGAACGCCAAGCTCGCATCAGTACATTGTCAATTACTAAAGTTTTACTCAATATCTAGAGAGAGGGATCAAAGAGATAAATGTGAGATTGGAGTGATAGCCTATTCCCTTGGGAGATCATTATTTTTGCAATTATGAAAGATCCTCAATGGATGAATATTATTTTAAAGACGCTGAATTGTCTTGGTGTATTAAGGTGTTTAAATCCAGAACACATGTTATAAAAATAAAAACTAAGATGAATTTTAAAAATTAATTTTTATACTAAAAGCAAATTTTGAACATGTTAATATTGAACACAGTATGAAAATATGGTAAGCTAATGTGAGTTAAATGTCTGATTTATTTGACTATTTATAAGAAAGTATGATTCAGAAAAAATGGTGTGAAGATCTCGATGCCTCCTTTGATAAGGTTTCTAAATGTGATAAATAAAATGGATTATTAAAAATAAAATAGAGATATTATGTGTATCTGAAATTACATATGTTACTTTATGTTGGAGGAGGTAATCAAATGGGCATGACCACATCTTGACCTGAGAGCTGGACCCAGGCAACCGGAGGCCCCTCACTTTCTGTCTCTTGTCCTTGGAATATACATTTGCCTCCTGTTCCACAGTGAGAGCTGTTCCAAGGATGCTGCCTTGAGAGAGTATGGTGTTGAGATCACCTGGACTGAACACATGGCAAAATCCTCTTAAGGCCTCTGTAGAAACTTTTATGATTCTGGTGGGCAGGTACAGGTCTCTCATGAGTACAGGTACAGGTCTCTCCAAAGTCTGGATCTTTTGTTTCTTCTTTTTTTCTTTCTCTTTAAAATTTTTAATTTAATTTTTTAATTTAAATTTTAATAGTTAACATATAGTGCAATATTGGTTTCTGGAATAGAATTTAGTGATTCATTCCTTACATAAACTACCCAGTGCTCATTACAACTGCCCTCTTTAATATCCACCATCCATCTAACCCATCACCCTCTACTTCCCTCCATTCAACCCTCAGTTTGTTCTCTGTCGTTAAGAGTCACTTAGGGCTTGCTTCCCTCTTTACTTTTCTTTTCTCCCTTCCCATATGCTCCTCTGTTTTCTTTCTTAAATTCCACATATGAGTGAAATCATACGGCAATTGACTTTTTCTAAGTTGACTTGTTTCACTAAGCATAGCACAGTCTAGCTCCATCCCTGTCATTGCAAATAGCAAGATTTCATTCTTTCTGATATCTTTTGTTTCTGTCTGGACTACGTTTTTTTCTGAGTTTGAACTATAAGAAGAAAAGCGTCATGCCTTTTTGCTACACTCAGCACAATGCTTTGTAGGAAAAAAGCAATTACTCTTGGCAGAAAGCTAATTCAAGTAAGATTAAGTATTGTGACTTTTAAGTATTGTGAAGAATTAAGTATTGTGAAGAAGAAGCTACATACCTCCTTTTAAGAAATATTTAAAAAGTACAGGAAGTATAGATATGTGAGGCACTAGTTAAAATATGAAGAAGTTAGTTTGAGAATAGGCAGGTGCTAATTTCTATTTTAGAATAAACCAAATCAGACAATCTATAAAACTCAGTAATTTAATGCCTGGTATAGGCCTCAGACAATCTCTAGATCAGGGTTAGCAAACTGTCCTGCAGGTCAAATCTGGCCCATGATCTCTCTTTGTAAATAAAATTTTATTGGTACACAGCCTTGTCCATTTGTTCGTAGATTGTCTATGGCTGCTTTTACACTAAAATGTCAGAGTTTGAGTAGTTGCAGCAAAGACTGAATGACTCACAAAGTTGAAATTATTTACTATCTGACTCTTTATGAAAAAGGCCTACTCTAAAAAAACATACTCTATCTCTCCTTTTACAGTCATCATTACGCCAATCTCTGTTATTCCAAGACAGTGGTCCAATAGAAGTCCTTCAGAATTACACAAAATTGAGCAAGAGAATTAGATTGATAAGCTGATCATGAGTTATATTGCTTTTTACTACCAGCATTGAGTTATGTGATATATGAGCTCAACTGAACTCAGCAAAATTCTTGGAACCCAGATTCAGGGAGCCAAATGTTTGTAAAAATACAAAATTCAGAGAAATTACATCATTCATTATGAAGCTAAATAATTCAGAGAAATACCTTTATGACTTCTTTCACAAACACAGCTAGGTATAATGATTATAGCCTATGGAAGCAATCTATTTTAAAGACAACAATCCATGAGCACATTTGCTTTGAATTGTGATTGATTTTCTAGGTGAGTGTTTATATAACAAATAACTTGATTACCTACAAATATCAACTTCATCTAGGACTCAAGTAGAAAAAAAAACAGTTGTGCTACAATTGCACAATGTACATTTCATAGATTTGTACCTGATTTGGGCTTAATCCATCATAAATCATCTTCCTGTCTAAATTATCTGCTTTTCCAACCTATGCTTTTTTCATTGAGCATTCTAATCTTTATATTTCTATTTTTTAAAAGATTTTTATTTATTTATTTGACAGAGAGAGACACAGTGAAAGAGGAACACAAACAGGGGGAGTGGGAAAGAGAGAAGCAGGCTTCCCACCTAGCGGGGAGCCGGATGCAGGACTCAATCCCAGGGCCCTGGGATCATGACCTGAGCCAAAGGCAGAGGCTTAATGACTGAGCCACTCAGGCACCCTTATATTCCTGTTTTCTGTATAACTTTCTATTTCTACAGCCTCATATCTGACCTTGTATATAAGTTATAAGATTAAATAACAACCGGACCCTATATCAAATTATTTCAAATATAAATTATTATGCTTTATACAGAGCATATAAATATTATCTGATGCCCTTACCACCCCCTTGAGATAGAGCAAATAGCTTCAGTTCGCATGTGGAGAAACTGAAGCAGAAAAAGGATAAATGATTTGCCTACAGTTAGATAATAATAAGTAGAATCAGTACAAAAAGCAGGTCCTTTTGCTCATGTCATTGAAGTGATAGCCTTCTCAGAGACCCAGGTTATTTTTAATCTGTGAAATGACATGATATATAATCATTATGTTTATTACTATTATTGTCATTTATAATGCAGTAGTTGGTTTTCACACTGTGGACAGGAGCTAAAATTTGAGGATTGATAGGATTAAATTTAACTATGTTAAAAATACTTGCATAACGTAACCAGTTTAATCAGGCACCATACTTGATTTTCACAGAACTTGTTTAGGGTTTCCTTGAAAGAATCAGTGGGTTGGATGGGAACATTATAGGAATTTCATTTGTATACTATTTCATTATCTCTGTAAGGCATATTGGATAAATTTACAAGTAGAAGCAGTTGAAGCAAGATTTTTAGGGAGTAAAGGTGAGATACAGAGTCAAATGAAACTTACACTGTAAACTCATGTAATATGTAATCTGGTATACCCTTCCTCGTAGTCTTATATTGTACCTCTAAAATTTTTATTATGCTCCTTTATCAGTAAAAAACCCTTGAGCATGTACTTGTTGAGAATGTTTTTATAATCAATATGTATATTTGACTAATTTATAATTTGTGTATGTATTTTTATTATAATACTCTATAAACTTAAAACAAAATCAAAACAGAAACTAAAAATAATATGAGGAACTTATTTTAAATTAATTTTTAATATTAGTTGTTTGCAGCCACCCCTTTTCAATCAACAAAACAAAAACAAAAACAAAAACAAAACTGAATTCACACAGGCTGGTGGATTGTTTTTTTTTTTTTTTTCATAAGGAGAAGGTTAAGAATGTGATTAAATGTCAGTCAGTATCTTTTCCCCTTGATGTCTATGTATCCTTGTTATGCTTACTACTACTGGCTATTATGGTAGAGGACCATCCCCCAAATGCATGCAAACCCAAATAAAACAAATGCATGACTGGCTATGTTTACTAACTGAAGATAGTATTTTTAAGTTTCAGTCACTCATTAAATAAAAGAGTTGTCTGATAACTTGATTAGTAAATTTGTATAGTCCTCAAGGTCAATTTGTTGTTCATACAAAACAGTTGGACTTTGTACAATTTTAATGAATGAGTTCAAATACACTGAAAGCACTCATTTGAGAAAATCTTAAATGAGTCAGAAAATTTTAGACCCAGGTGATTTTCTACAAAGTTATTAAACATTGCATACTTAATTGCTTTCTGCCTCAGAATCATATAATGATGGAAACTTCTCCAAACCTCCATTTTCAAAATACTCTCCACAGCAGAGATTTCTTTAGAAAACTGTTCTTTCTTTCTTTTTTTTTTTTTTTTTAAAGATTTTATCCATTTATTTGACAGAGAGAAACACAGCTAGAGAGGGAACACAAGCAGGGGAGTGAGAGAGGGAGAAGCAGGCCACCCGCAGAGCAGGGAGTCCAATGCAGGGCTTCATCCCAGGACTCCGGGATCACGACCTGAACCAAAGGCAGATGCTTAAAGACTGAGCCACCCAGGCACCCTGAAAACTGTTACTTCTCAATTATTTAAAAAGTACCTTCTTTACAATAAAAAAAAATCAAAGAATATCTTTTAATTTTTTTCCCCAGGTACATCCTAAGTCACATCAGTTTATGAGATCATTACTCTCTATCCTTCCCTCCCATGGTGGCTAACAAAGACAGAAGTCAGCTCTGTGACTTTGGAATGGATCACTTGGGCTTAGAGATGCAATATTATATTCAATTCCTGGTTTCTTAGGAGGATATTTTATAGAATTTTCCCACTTTTAAAATAAGGATTACTTGAATTAAAATCATATTGTATAATCCACTTAACTGCTTTCCCTGAAGGCTCTGGGACTTCTACTTTTCCTTCGGGGTAGTTCTCTCCTTTCTGTTACAGAGGTCTGAGTAAGCCTGACAGCAACAAGCTTTATATTAATATTAACTGAGCTAAATTTTATTCTTTTCTGCATAACAATGAAATATACATCGTGGCTCCCCAATTTGCTTTTTTTGTTCCAATCTTGTGGATGAACATCTCTATCAGTGCTTGTCTACAGTCCACTGTGGAGCAAATGTGGATAACGTGAGACATCGAAATTGACTATCAAGAATTTTGAATGTGGAAGTCTCCCAGATTGGATTATTCAAGGGTTGGAACATGCATATTGGATTATTCAAGGGTTGGAACACCACTTCAGTTAAAGTATGAGTCTGGGGCTTATGAAACATCAGGTCCCAAGGCAACATTTTACACCCTCTGCTCTGCCCCTCTTTTGAGTCATGGCAGGAGCCATGGTAGCACTGGCATTTGTCATAGGCTAGAGTGTTTTAATACCCTGCTTCACCCTAAGATCATCTCTGTGTGACAGCTAGAGAAACTGAGCTCTGACTTTTCAAAAATACTTACAGGAAGATTATATCCAAAAGGCACTAACGAACAGGACCGCTGACTTCACTTAATGCTCTGTCCATTAGAGCAGGCTAATTAACACATAAAGTCATCACAGCTTTCTGTCAAAGTGAACTTTATTTGAACCTGTTTCAAAGTAAACACACCAGGGACTGACATGGATGCATTAAATTTTGATAAATTAGACATTAAAATGAACCAGATGTCCTTTTATTAAATACATACTTCATATTCTGAGTGCAATAAGCTTTAAAAGGTAAGCAGGGGTGGGGAGCATTCAAAACAGCGGCAGTAATGGTAGAGTTGGTTGTGCAGCATTTTTAGTTCTTGGATTTGACCACAACTTGGCTCTAATTCTGGAAATTTAAATTATTTTATACCAAATTATTAAATACATATGTCTCAGGAGGCCTTGGGTGTGGCCTCATCATAAGATGGAAGGAGCTTGTGTCCCTGAGTCATTCACTGGGAGATTCCCTAGTAAACACCCCACTGGACTGTGATGGACCCCATATGAATGTCCGGTGGATTGTGTTAAGCCACTGAGAGTTATTTGGTTAAGCAGCAAGACTATGCTAGCTGGTCTGATATACCTTGTCCTGCTCCCCCTTCTTCTCTGTGAACTGGTACCATGGCGATATCATGTACAAGAGAAGAAATGGTCAATTCTATTTAAAGAGTTGGAAGATAATATTCCTGAGTGGTATCTTGGAAAGTCATAAAGTGGAGAGCAGCGCTGTGTATATTAGGGCAATTCTTCTAAAGAGAGATCTGTTTTTTTTTTTAAGTTATAAAACAACTTTCAATTTACAGAAATGATGCTTTATGTAGACTAATGTGGAGGACAATAAAAACCCTTCCATTCCCTTTCCAAAACTGTCCTCTCATCTTTGGTTTGATATGGTATACAAAGATCCCTTTGGCTTAGATTATTTTCGGAAGTCTGGCACTAAAACATCTATTTTAACTGAAAGGGAACAAAATGTATGTGGACTTTCCTCTTTTTCTAAACTGCTACATGTGTTCATGACACTTTGGGAAGCCATAATAGGATACCTAAACATATCTAAATCCCTAGTGGGACTTCTCTTTATTGACATCCACATAAAGACCCTGAACTTTCAGTCTACATTTTGTGAGGGGTCTCCACTTCTCCCAAATCCCTGGAATTTCCTGGAATTATACATACTCCTTACCCCATATTTCTGAAAATGCTGAATTATCACTGGTGTCAACTGTTGCCCTATTTCCTTGGTTGTCTTCTTCACACCCTCTTGATGACATTCTTCCCTCTTCTCTTTCTTAATTCCTCAAAATGATAATGTAAAGGTCTTGAGGTTGTCAGACTTTGAAAGCAATGATACTTTGCCTTGCAGTCTTATGGGTGGGAACCTCACTTTGTATCCTTATAGAAGTCCTACAGCAATAGCAACAGCAGACATCTGATTAAATTCTAGTATTCCAAAGAAATGAAAACTCTACCATTTCTTTGAAGTTGCTGACTCCCTACCATGAACAGTTTCATTCCTGTATTTTACAGTGCAGTCCCTGATATTAGGAAGCCATTTGTGCCTATGATATTCCTGGAAGAAAATTGTTGTTTTCTATTATGAGTTGAGGAAGTCTAAACATGCTAATGTGGTTAAACTTTGGAAGTTTTATCAGGAAGTACTTCTTTATTTTTTATTTGGTGAATCAGTTTTCTGAGGTCTGGACCCGATGTTGACCTTCTTTGCAAATAACTGTCTTTTCCAAATGCTTTATCTCTGAGTATTAGAGAACAGAGAAAACTTTTCACACATTTAAGTTAAGATAAATGAAGGAGTACATTTCTTTTCTCCTCTGACCAAGAATACGTTTTCTAAAATACATATGATGGCCGAGCCTATAAACATAACTTGAAAGGTATTTGTGAAACCATTTTATTGAATATATTTATGCTAGTTGAAAATAGAAAATAGTTTTCTTTCTTAAAATTTACAGTTGAATCCAGCACACTGTCATCTACTATAGTAGCAGAAACTTTAACACAAGATGATTATTATATACAACAAGATAAACAACCACTCAGAAATTTTTATAGTCCTCAGTGTAATTTGGCCTAAAGCCCAAGCAATATGGGCAACTTTTTTTCATGATCTTAAATGTGTTTGCTGTCGAAATAGGCCATATGGTACTCTACTAATGAAGAAACAGGAAACTGGGCTGTGATTTCAAGCTCATGAACATGAAGGGAGTTCCTGGCAGCTTATTCTTTGTTTTAGCCCTGGTTGGGCTCCCTAGTTATATGTGAAGAGAAACAGAATTTTCCAAATGAAGACAAGTGCACACTGCTGGATTGTTGGGTGCTGTCATCTACTGTACATTTGTTTTTCATTATTTTAGAGTCTCCATTTCAGACAGACTGCCTTAACTCAATATTCATTTGTAAGGATTACTATGTTAAAAGCAGCAGCTCTATTAAGTCAAATGTGGGATAACAAAGTTATCTGCTTTCACAGGGAAGGGGCTGTAGGAAGTAGTCCTATACCTCTAAAAAACAAACCATTAGATTTTTATTTTATCTAAGAATGAAAAAAAAATACTGAAAAAAAAGGGAAATGACTGGCAAGTGAACCTTCTTCTCATTTGAACAACCTAGATTTTCACAGACATGGGATTCTGGCTCCACTGGGCCTTTCCCTGCATCTCTCTGGTACAGAGAAGGGATTCAGGATTTGGATAGAGAACTCCCAGTGGGGCCAGGGTTTGATCAAGTTCTCACAAGTTTATTTTTATGTTTCCTATATGTTATTCAGTTCCAAACAGATCCCAGCATTATAAGTTATAAGTGATGAAATGGTCACTGGATTAATTTTTCTTCCCTATTACTCAGCTCTTTGAAATGTATCTTTTCATTTGCCTCTGATGAAGTGGAAATGGATTCTAAGTTTTTGGAAAACTTGGTTCCTTCTAGAAAAGAAGCAGGATGTGACAAAGAGGAAAATGAAGAACTGCTATTGAGTAATGGGGACAAACACACTGGTACAAGGTTCCTTGTGGGATGACTTATTCAGTTGACTGTTGTCTTCACCTTTCATGCTCTTCCTATCCTTTCAGAAAAAGACACAGTCAGGGGCACCTGGATGGCTCAGTTGCTTAAGCAGCTACCTTCAGCTCTGGTCATGATCCCAGGGTCCTGGGACTGAGGCCCACATCAGGCTCTCTGCTCAGTTGAAAGCTTGCTTCTCCCTCTCCCTCTGCCTGCTGCTCTGGTGCTTGTGCACTCTCTATCTATCTTGTCAAATAAATAAAAACCTTTATGAAAGAAAGAAAGAAGGAAGAAAGAAAGAAAGAAAGAAAGAAAGAAAGAAAGAAAGATGAAAGAGAGAGAGAAAGAAAGAAAGAAAGAAAGAAAGAAAGAAAGAAAGAAAGAAAGAAAGAAAGAAAAAAGAAAAAAGAAAAAGAATGAAAGAAAAAAAGACACAATTAATCTATGTCTTCCCTTTCTGGCTTAGTTCTGGTGATGCCAAAAAAAGTTGCTTAATTTAGCGAACAGAGAAACATATTACTAAAACTTTTTTGATATATTATTAGATATACAGTTGATTGAATAATGCTTCAGTTTTCAACTGGGTTCAACAGTGCATTTCCTCACAAGGAGAGAGTATTACTGAGCAGGGAATTGATTTGATTCAAATGCCATTTTTGTGACTTGAAATCAACATGGAGGTCAATAAGAGAAAGAAATCTCTTATCCCATCAGCTCTTTATTTTACAGTCAGCTCACTGTTTGGTTTTGTTTTTCCTCACCTCCACCCAAAGGTACAAAATGCTTTCCTAATGTTTCTGGTGAACCCAAGCATGCTGTTTGAGCTGGCCTGCCTACAGGAGTGCTGAGGCTCTGTGTTAGTCCAATGCTCCTCATTCTTTCACAGTCTACTCTTGATGTACATACTTAGAAAAAATTGATGTACTTAACATGTTATTCACATCAGAAGTGTTTAAAATTAAGCAAGAGACACATTAATCTTATAGCCAAATGAAGCTCTGATGGTGAAATGTTGACACCTAGAAATCTAAGGAGAGCTAACTTATAGAGGGATTGTCTTATTGAACCTTAAAATTCCAAACATCGGTAGTCTTCTCCACCTCCTAGAGGATTTACTTATCTATCTATCTATCTAGCTAGCTATCTATCTATCTATCTATCTATCTATCTATCTATCTATCTATTTATTTAATTTTTTTTCAGTGTTCCAAGATTCATTGCCCATTCCCCACACCCAGTGCTCCATGCAGTAGGTGCCCTCAGTACCCACCACCAGGCTCTCCC
>PITA01025167.1:0-24889 GCA_004023965.1 Spilogale gracilis
ATGTTCTTCAGTATGTTAGAGTATTTGTTATTTGTTTTGAGGGCCTTTATATTCAGTCTTTATGCTCTACATTATTTTCCGTGTCATATATTTACATGTATGTGCACTATAAGCTACTCATAAGTCATACGAAGTTTGAAAATTGTTGAGCAAAATTGAACAAGAAGAGAATTATATTCAATCCATAGCCCTTCTCCATCAAATATCAGCCATTCTGGTCTTCTGGTTCTATCATAGAAATATGATATGGAATAGTCCTTCATAATATTGTATCTTATATAGAAGATATTTATTTGCTTATATCATTATTGATAACATAAAATACATGTGATTGTATAATTGATATATGTTTCACCATGTGAAAATTGTTTGAGTATCTCAAGAGAGATAAAACATTCATTTCTCCCATCAAAATTAACAAAAATATTTTATTTAACATACAGTTTCTCAAAAATCAGTTATTAAGCCAGTTATAGTTGCATTTGAATCATGAGATAGAATACAGTCTAAACAAAATACAAAGCAAACTTTATGTTGTTGCTTCAATTAAAATTGAGGTAAGACCATATTAAGTTTGTTAGGGATGCCATAACAAAGTACTATGGACTAGGTGGCTTAGACAATAGAAATTTGTTTTCTCACTGCTCTGAAGATGTCAGGGTTGCTTTCTTTTCAGGCTTCTCTCTTCTAGAGTAATAGGAAGCAGTCCATTCCCTGCGTCTTCTGATATTCTTCTCTTTGCATATGTCTATATCCAAATATTCTTTTCTTTTTTTTAGAACCCAGGCTAATGACATAATTTTAAATGAATTACCTCTTTAAAGGCCCTATTTCCAAATACAGTCACCTTCTGAGGTTCCAGGGGTTAGAGCCTTACTGTACAAATTTGGGAAGAGGGTGAAGGGTATGATTCAGTTCATAATACAGACTCATATTTATAATTTGGTGTATAGATTCCAAAATATATATAATATGTCATTGTATGTTCAAGGAAGAAGACAACAAAAAGTAAACCCTATTTAACATACATTATTTAAATGATTATAAGATAGACAGCAGAAAGCTTCAATGAATAGGAGAAAACTGAATTCTGTTTTTGTCTTTTTCATGTCACAATTGTTTGCTGTTTTTGTTGTCAATTCTTTCTATTATATTAGATGTCAGCAAATTACTGTCTAACATCTCTTTTTGTAAATGAGTTTTTATTGGAAAACACTCATATCTGTATATTTATGTGTTCCCTATGTGTTCTTTTTAATGAAATTGTAGAATTAAATAATAATGACAGAGACTTTATGGTCTGCAAAACCTAGTTGTTATCTGGGTCATTAGAGAATAAACAACAAAAACCCTCTGCTATATTGTTGACTTGTTTCTCTCTTTTGTTCCTGTTATTACTTCCATGATTTAGGAACTGGAAAAAAAGATAATAAAAGAAAAGAAATCATCTGATTCCATAACCTCTATTTTCCACTGGGATTTAGAAAGAGCTGAAAAGCTGATATTAAATGTAACAGATATACTTATTAATTTCACTAATAATACTTTCTCTTCTTGATTTGCTCATTAGGATTTTTCTAATTATGACCAGTCATATCATCTAACATATTCCATTTAGAGGGTTTACTGAAAGTAGAAGTGTCTCCCACACTAGTTTTTTTTTTTTCCTAGTATGGAAAAAAAAGTAAAACAATCAAGTTATTTTTATCATAACTTATTTTTTAATAATTTATTTTATTTTTTCAGTGTTCCAAGATTTATTGTTTATGCACCACACCCAGTGTTCCATGCAATATGTGCCTTCCTTAACTTCCACCACCCGGGTTACCCATCCCCTCACCCCCCTCCCTTCCCAAACCCTCAGTTTGTTTCTCAGAGTCCACAGTCTCTCATGCTTCATCTCCCTATCTGATTTACTCCAGTTCATATTTCCTTTCCTTTTCTTAATGTCCTCGATGTTATTCTTTATGCTCCAGTAGTAAGTGAAACCATATGATAATTGACTCTCTGCTTTGTTTATTTCACTCAGCATAATCTCCTCCAGTCCCATCCATGTTGATACAAAAGTTGGGTATTCATCTTTCTGATGGAGGCATAATATTCCATTATATATATGGACCATATCTTCTTTATCCATTTGTCTGTTGAAGGGACCATATCTTCTTTATCCATTTGTCTGTTGGCTCTTTCCACAGTTTGGCGATTGTGGTCATTGCTGCTATACCATAACTTATTTTTAACACAAAAGTATGGCACCTTAGTATAAAGTCAAGCACTCAGCTCACTAAATAATCTACATTCTTTCATGATGTTTATCTTAGAATGCATAAAGAGGTTTGTATGTATCTGTTTAGCTTGTTTAAAATAGTTTGACATATGTGCATTATCTTTGACATTAGTAGGTGTTCGTATAATATCACCTATATGAGGTATTCATAGTATCCGAACATATTAGAAAAGCATTTCACAGACTACATTTAGAGAGATATGCAATAATTTACTAAATTTTATGTATCCTGTTGAAGGTGGAAAAAGAACAAACACAGAATTTCATGGTAGAATTTCATATCAAAACTGCTAGGGTGCCTGGGTGGCTCAGTTGGTTGAGAGACTGCTTTCGGCTCAGGTCATGATCTTGGAGACCTGGGATCGAGTCCCACATTGGGATTTCTGCTCGGCAGGAAGTCTGCTTTTCCCTCTCTCAGTCCCTCTGCTTGTGTTCCCTCCCTAGCTCTGTCAAATAAATAAATAAAATCATAAAAAAAAAAAAAAAATAACTGCTAGCTAAAAGGGTGCATCTATGTTCAACTCACAAATTAAATAAATTAGGATAAGTTAATTATGTATGACTACTAATGGAAATGCATATCAATGTTAAACACTTTTTTTGCTTTTACTATGCAATCAATCTACCTACATTTGATCAACTATTTTATTATATTTTAAATACCCATGAATTATATTTAATAGATATGGAAATTTGAATACTCTCTTGTGCATCTTAATTTTCTTATTTTCAACATGTCTACTTTGAAACTTTTTAAAAAGTAGATCTAATATATTATACGCACAGAAAAATTACCAGAAGAGAAAGGAGGTCATTAAAGGATGTGGAATTTTTTAATATTTTACTCCATTATTTGCAGGTTTTAAAATTATAAATAATAACAATAAATAAAATAAATATCAATTTTATATGAAGTA
This sequence comes from Spilogale gracilis, assembly GCA_004023965.1. Classification (NCBI taxonomy): domain Eukaryota; kingdom Metazoa; phylum Chordata; class Mammalia; order Carnivora; family Mephitidae; genus Spilogale; species Spilogale gracilis. Next base: position 3,205 of record PITA01025167.1, read on the forward strand.
TTTCCCTATTCTATATTTTTAAAATTCAACTTAAAGATTTTAGTAGTGATATGTTTATTTCTCCTAAGATCATATTCATTAAATGATTGCAAAGTGAAAAATAAGACTTAAAAATATATTCAGTTGTATATTAAATATACTTGTATATTTTATATAAAATGATTGTAGTCTGTTAAAATACACATTGACTTAAGGTATGAATGTCTGTATATATTGATGTATTCTTTACTGAGCATGAAAAAAATTTAGGAAAATGTTAAATCACACAAAATATATCTAGTAAAATTCAATGATTTCACTCTAAATAATACGGTGGATGTATTTGTTCTTTCAACAAAAATAACTATGACAAAAAGATAGAAATATTCATGGAAAAGTTTTGTATGATTTTGAACTCTATTTTATTTTAAAGAACAATGATTTTTCCAACTTTTTAATTTAGGCAATGCATATGCATTATTTTTATCTTTACCACTTAGGAAAACTAGAAAGGTGTCTGACATGGTAGGATGCTATTAGACAGAGGATGGTGAATGTGATTAAAAGTAAACATATTCACAGAATAAACAGCTAAAAAACTAACAAAGTGCTGGATCACTAAATTGGTGGTAGGTGTGCATATTGAAATTGAATTTCAGTCATAGTAAGAACTATTCCATAATTATTTTCCACTAAAAAAAGAAAATATACTTTATTATAGCTAAACAGAAATTATTTTTCTCTCTGACCTTGATTCTTGTGCTAACCAACTGATTGACCTTTGACTTGTGCTGATTGACGGGGCAGAAATGCAAAGACTTTGCAATTAATAATTCTTGGCTCCTGCTGCTGAGTACCAAGACCTTCATTTTAAATTATGCCAGCATGCTTCACAATTTAATCATAGCCCAAGGAATGAGCACTACAGTTTTTAATCAAAGACTTTTTCTGACTGAATAAGTATAACCTTCTACAATATTTCAATAAAAACCTAAAACATTTTAATAGTATTTTTTCCCAAAATTCCCAAATTATATTTGGTCTTCATATTTTTTTAATTCATTTCCTTTTCTTTCACTTTAAACTAATGCCTATACAACATATACATGGCTAAGTACATATACACATTTAGATTTAAGTGCTTATTTTGGATAAATAAGTGCTCACACTAAATCAACATTTTTGACCTCTGTAAAAAGCCTTAACTGTTACCATATATTTTCAGTGAGAAATGAATTGACTGTCAAATATTGGCATTTTTCAACCAAATCAGCATATATTAATTTTAATCACTCAAAATATTAGGTGTGGTGCCAAGCCTAAAAGTCTTTGCATAAAGAATAATTTAGCCTGGTCAAAGATTAAATAACATATGAAATATGTTCCTTTTGAAGTCAAGAAACATAACGTTAAAAAATGTTGAGCACTTTCTCTGAGATAACTTGCAAAAAACCCAAAAAGATATTGCTAGAAAATTCTGTATATTAAATTAAATTTTATTAGGAAAAAAAGAACAGAGTTTGAAAGGATAGTGTTGAAAATTCAACCCAAAATTTCTTTTAAAGTTTTTTTTTTTTTTTTTAAGATTTTATTTATTTATTTGACAGAGAGAAACACAGCTAGAGAGGGAACACGAGCAGGGGGAGTGAGAGAGGGAAAAGCAGGCTTCCCGGTGAGCAGGGAGCCTGATGTGGGGCTCAGTCTCGGGTTTCTGAGATCATGACCTGAGCCAAAGGCAGTCGCTTAACCAACTGAGCCACCCAGGCGCCCCCCAAAATTTCTTTTAACATTGCTTATTTTAATGGCAATAAGGGAAGTTTAGTAAAGCGTGGTTTTAGTTATTAGTTTTTTGTTTGTTTGTTTGTTTGTTTTTTAAGATGCGCACTCCATGCTGAGAGGGAGCCTGACGTGGGACTTGATCCCAGGACTCTGGGATCATAACATGAACGGAAGGCAAATGCTTAACCGACTGATCCACCCAGGCACCCCCAATTATTAAGTTTTTTGTTGTTAGTTATATATCAGGAAAATTGTCGACTTTCAATGGCAATTTACAATTTACATTTTTAAAAAGATTTTATTTATTTATCTGACAGAGAGAGAGAGAGGGATCACAAATAGACAGAGAGGCAGGCAGAGAGAGAGGGGGAAGCCAGTTCTCCACTGAGCAGAGAGCCTGATGTGGGACTCGATCCCAGGACCTTGAGATCATGACTTGAGCTGAAGGCAGAGGCTTAACCCTCTGAGCCACCCAGGTGCCCCTGCAAATAACATATTTAAAAAAACTTTAGCTCTATGTTCTACTCCACCCCCTCTTCCTTCTCTACATATTTCCTTTTCTTCCTACTGTCATTATTGTATGGCTTCTTTTATACTAACATCTATTCATTGGCTTTGTTAAAATTGTACATGTAAGATGACGAAAAATGCATTCATTTATCACTAAGTCTTGAAGACTTAATTAATCCAACCTTAAAACCTATTTAGGAATGTTGAGGCAATTGCAATAACCATCCATAAGTGGGCTATACAAAGGTCCGACTACTCTGTTTTATTGATTCAGCATGCTTTAAAGACAACTCTGGTCAATGTTGTTGAATTAACTCAATGTGAAAGAACTACATTCAGGCAGTGAAGAATCAATGTCAGCAATTCCTTAATTGTCTTCAGGTTAAAGGATTTTTAAAGAGAACAATGGACTTTTTTTTTTTTTTTTAAGTATACTCCACACCCAGCATACAGCTCAATATGAGGCTTGAACTCAGGATACTGAGATCAAGACCTGAGCTGAAATCAAGAGCCAACACTCAACCACGTGAGCCTTTTAACATTGTTTATTTTAATAGCAATAAGGACAGTTTAGTAAAGTGTGGCACCTTCCGAGTAATGGAATTTTTAATAAGTAATTTTCAGAAGAACAAATAGAAAAAAAATATTGTGCAGGTAATAAAAATATATATATGACTATAGTTCAAGGAGAACTTGAACATGAAAACAAACTAAAAATAAGGATTATTTCCTTTCCTAAATGAGAATTTTCATTAAACTGTCAACCAGACTAAGAGCTAACATGTTGTCATATGGCAAAATAGTAATGTTTACTAAAATTGAAAGATTATTCATATAACTGCAAAGTGAATTTTCCAAACCCCTTTTAATTAAAAAAAAAAAAAAAACAAAACTTGAAAGCTTTAAGCTACTTCTCAAAAATGCCACATAGTTTACATCAAATAAATCTAAATAAAGCCTTGAAATTATGTATGGAGTTTATGTTCAATATGAATGGTGTTTGTGTCTAATATGCAGGTTTATAAAACTTTCAATGAATAAGAATTCAACTTTGTTTCTGCTGTTTTTTTATTATTTGTCTTATAACATTTAATTTTACCTTTCTCATATCCAACAGTTGCCAGTCAGATTATATTGGAATCAAATAATATATCTGTGCTATGAAGATAAAATATTAAGCTTGGATAGATTGTAAGGTTTTAGAACAATGATCGCATTAAATAAACCGGATTATATAATCATTTAGATAGAATAGTGTTCAATGATATTATCTCTGTGTTATGACACTCAAGCTAGTGCTAAAAAAATATGTTTAGGTGATTTACACTTGGTAAAGATAATATTGTTATAAGAAAATAAAGCTTAGATGGCTTAAAGGTATTTTTAAGTCACAACTCTAGTTAAAAAAGGAGGAAGAAATTGACTGGTGGTCTTTCAGATTGTTAAACTTAATCTTCAACTACTGTGCTTAAAACACTGGCAGTATTAGCAGATGATGTCAGAGCACTTTTAGCTGGCTAGCTTCATTAGGCTGGCTTTACCATTAAATTTTCCGGGACTTCACTGAATTCACATCACAATTATATTAAGTAATAAATTGCACAATCAGCTTCATTTTTCACCATTCATGTAACTGAGATAAACATTGCAAACATACATTTAAATTTTAAGCTGGTATAAGTGGTCATCTTCATAAGATATCAACCTTGCAAATGTCTGGCTGCTAAAAATGTACCATAAACTTATCTGTAAGAGCATATCTTTTGCATGGCATATTTAATAAACTTGCCAGCCTCCTTTTTCCTCTCCTTCCTGGTGGCAGTGTCATCAAAATAGCTGGTAGTTTCTGAGTTCTGTATGCTTACAATTCTCAAATTTTAAACCTGGATTTTTCACTATATCTCTAGAGGCACATAAATATATCCTTGATATATCTCCTACTTTCATTTGCAGTTTCAGCAAACTATTTATTGGTCTGTGAACTATTATGTGGCTCTAGGAGTTGGGATACATGACTAAATGAAAAAGTCTGTTTTAAAATGAAACAGATGGGCGCCTGGGTGGCTCAACAGGTTAAAGCCTCTGCCTTCTGCTCAGGTTATGATCTCAGGGTCCTGGGATCGAGGCCCACATTGGGCTCTCTGCTCTTCAGTGAGCCTGCTTCCTCTTCTCTCTCTGCCTGCCTCTCTGGCTACTTGTGATCTCTCTCTCTGTCAAATAAATAAATAAAATCTTAAAAGAAAAAAAAAAGGATAAGTAGTATGGATAAATTAAGTCTGTGAATACTATGCAACTGTTCTAAGCATAAGTAACTATTATGACCATTTTGTCTATCAATCAAGTGTACTGGGGAAATGCCAACAAAATTAATGATAGTCACTTATAAAGTAAAATGAGATTACAAAAAAGGACTAAAAGAGATCATTCATGTTTCACTCACTGTAATTCTCCATTTATTACTTATTTAATATAAGAAGATAATTTTCTTAAAGAAACATTAGTTCTTCCAAAATGAAAGACATGATTTGATGATGGCATTAATTCAAATTTACTTCTTGGTTACAATCACCAAACACAATTAGCCATTTTCAGGGCATTGAGTTTTACCAAGATCTCACATCTTTTGTTTAGCAATACAATGTCATCTTTGTCCTAATGAATGTAAATATCTAATTCTGTGGTTACAAAAAAAGGTCAAACCAAGTATTTTAGTTGTACTTTTTCTTGAGAAATTCTAGAAATTGACTAAATAAAAATTATTTTCCTTCTTCCTGATTGTGTTTGGGATTTATATTAACTAGTTATAGATTAGGATAATCTGAGAAGCTGTAATAAATGGACCAAGAAATGTAATCACTAAACACAATGAATGTTTATGTTTCTCTCCCATTGCAAATCCAGGTTGGTAAGTCCAAGAGAGCAGGGTCCTATGCTGGTTTTTCAGCCAGCTCCGGTATGTCACTCTCAAGGTCTTTTTAGTCATCCTCTCCCTAGTCCACCAGCCTAGAATAGGCATACATTATTCCCAAACATTCCACCTGTGTGCATTTATTTAAATGGCCATGTCTCACTTGAGCTGTGAATGCTTTTTATTACAAATAGATGATCAGAAAAGATTTTGATAGAAAAATAACATTTTTGCCACACTGAAAAATTCAAGTAAGGAAGTCACAATTTCATTTCATTTAATCTACTTGTTTCTATTTACACAGAAAATAATGTTTTTTTTAACAAAGATGATCCTAGATAAGATTTTCAACCATCTCTTTAATCATCAGCCTAGTATAGTCAGTCAAATATATTATCAATCAAATAAATCTTCCACTTTTCAAAAAAAAATAAAATAAACCTTCCACTTTTCAATGAAAATACTATACTTTTCATACTTCTTACAGACCATCAGTATCATAACTACTATTTTATTTTGGGGCCAACCTAAGATCTCTGCTAACTTAAGTATCTCTTAGAATAATATTTAATTAAAAAATTTTAATATGCAAACAAATCAACTTTACTTTGCCATTGTTATAGTTGATCATTTACTTCAACCAGAGTTAGTTTTCTAACTTTTACATTATTAGTATAAAAGCTAATTCAGAGATAATATTAAAAATTAAGTATGATGACAAAAAAGGAAAGTTGAAGCTTTGTTTTTACATTTCAAATATGTCTCAATTTAGCATAATTTTGAAGAAAACACTTATAATTAGTATATTATGTTCACATGCACAATCCAATTTTGATAGTTATTTGATCAAGCATATTTCATGTTGGTGCTTGTTTCATCTTCTTTCATTTTTAAGTACTGATAAAATAATCTAGAGAGCAATGAAACTGTAATTGGTTTTCATAAAATGTAGCCTGAAAGATACACTTTATATGGTATCTTTCACAGATACTTTCCTCATCTGTTTATCATTCCTTTGATTTTTTTCCAACTCATAAGAAGTGTGCTTGCACATTTGTATTCTGCTCATATCTAAATTCCAGTAAAGGTCAGCTTTCCCATAAAAAGGAGTATAAATAGTGCATAAAATGATGATCCAAGCTAGCACATCAAGAAAATAAAAGCATAAAAGTAAAGGTCATTTTCACAATTTTTACTTGAAGCCCTCTCAAAAATATATAGTGTGAAAATTTGTCAAAGTTTTCAAAAGAAGAGTTTGAATATTGAAGTTTTTTTTTTTCATTTTTTCTTTTCCATGACCTTCTATAAATAAAAAAAGAAATTTTATATTATTGATGCCATTATTTTTATGTTGGTTTTGTTATTAGAGTCATTGACACTGATATTTAATCAATTATCAGAGTAATATTCGTTTGGGTTGAAAATTATCATCCTTGATTTAAGACTGCACTTAGATTTGGTGACAGTAACAATAGATAAAGCATATCAGCATTTCCAAGATGAACAAATAGAAAGCATTTATTACTTAAATTATTACTTAAATGAGATATTCCCATAAATCTTCATATTTTGACTTTCACTCAGTGAGTTTATCAGGAAAGTCAATACTTATACTAGAAAGATATTGCACTTATTAAATTAACTATATATTTATCTATCTACATAATGATTTTGAATCTGGTCTAATTTGGGTTGACAACTGATTAATGAGTGTGAGACTGAAATTTTGAGCACCTTTAGAAAAGCTCCTATGCAAGCTTTTGATTCCATAAAATATGCAAACAAGAGCTCGCTTCAGCTTTACTATACTCAGGGTAAGGACTTTAGATAAGGTCTATGGAATCAGACCAAATAACTTTTACCAACACACAGACACAGATGGGAGAATGTGCTCTCTAGCTCACCAGAGGTAATGCAGCACTACTGTATAAAAATATTTAGTCCTCTCTTCCTTAACCTACTGCGCCTCTGATTTTTTTCTTAACCTAATAGCCTCTACATCTTATTGCAATTATTTTTATGTGTTTGCATGTTAGCAATAAAATTATTAATTGCTCTGGGTAGTGACCACATCCCATCCCTAGTTTTGTAATCTAATCATACATAATAATGTATACTACCAGAGCATGTTTTCAATTACTTGAGTTAATGAACATATTTTAAATAAACATAATTAATGAAGGATTCCTCATTATCAGACAAAACAATAAAGCAAATAAATAATGTTGGTTCCAATCTCAAACACTGTAAGTGTTTAATAGGGGAGGTGAATATTTTTAGTATGTTTTATATACACACAAAATGAAATAGTAATATAGTTGAAAAAGGAAGTTGTGATATATCCTGTTTTATGTTTTGGCATTAATATGTTAGAGAATTTTGATAGGTAGAAGGTTTGGGATTAACATGATAGGGAAGGAAGAACATAAGTACGGGCACTTCCATCTGGATATGTCTATATTGAGTCAATAAATAATTAACTACAGTACCTAATCCTGAGTAAGCACCTGTCATTACAATAGTATGTTTATTTATAGATATAATCATTACAAGTGGTGCCTTGCTCAGTATAACCTATCATTTCACTGAGTACAATACTATAGACATTGATAATTTCACCTTGATACTTAGTAAAAAAATAACATTTAAAAATTTATAGTCATATATCATAAATGTAATTGTAGCAGAAAAGGACAATGCCTATATATTCCCCATATAGTATTTTAAAGACTATTAAATAACAAATGAGAGATGCTTACTACATTTCAAATTGAGAATTAAATTTGATACATAATTAGATATCAATATAATCATTACAGTGGCAAAATTATTTTTTAACTAATAATAACAAGTATTGGTAAGGACATGGAGCAAACACTACTTGCATACCCTGATCCTGGAAATATAAATTGATATACTCATTTTTGATAACTTGACATATCTATTTAGCTGAACATATCAACCAGTAATTTTGCTCCTATTTACATATCTAATTTTAATGTATGCATATGTTCACCAAAATGCATGTATCAGAATGTTTAGAGAATCAGTATTTGTAACAGACAAAATATGGAAATAATCAAAAGTCTATCAACAGTCAAATGTTTTGCTATCTTCACAAAACAGAATATTATATATCAATGTGAATGAATAATTTGCAACTGCGCACAAAAGTAATCTTATAAATAAGTTCCTATGACAACAAGTTGTAAAACAGGCAAAATGCATTAAGATATTAAAGGTCATGACAGAGGTCCAGGGGATAGTGGTTGTTTATAATGTTACAACTGTCTCTGTTACAACTGTCTCTGTTTTTGTTTGTTTTTTAACTTCAATTTTTTGGAGAAATTTTAGATATACAATACAATTGAGAAGAAGGTACAGAGTTCCCATAACAGTGTTCTCCCACACATGCATGGCCTCCCCATTATCAACATTACTTGCCAGAATGGTACTTTTTTTTTCTTTTACCAAGTATGACCTACTTTGACACATCATAATCACTCAAAGTCTAGGGTTTACCTTAGGTTCAGTCTTGGTATTGCATATTATATTCATATGAACAAATGTGTAACATATATCCACCAGTAAAATATCATATAGAGTATTTTCACTTCCTAAAAGTCTTGTGCTCTATTATCTTTGTCTTCCTCCAAGGAAACTTTTGATCTTTTTACTATATCTGCAGTTTTATCTTTTTCAGAATGTCATGTAGTTGGAATCATACAGTATGCAGCCTTTTCAGATTGGCTTCTTTCCCTTCTTTCCCTTAGTAATATGCATTTAAAGTTCCTCCATGTTCTGTCATGTACGACTTAATAGCTCATATCTTTTTAGTGCTGAATAATATTCCGTGTCTGGATATAACACAGCTTATTTATTGATTCACCTACTGATAAATATCTTGGTTGCTTCCAAGTCTGGCAATTCTAAATAAAACCTATAACTATCCATGTGTGGTTTTTGTTTAGACATAATTTCCAACTACATTGGGCAGAAACTGAAGAGTGTGATTGCTGGATCTTTTGGTATAAGTATGTAAGGAATTTGTAAGAAATCACCAAAATGTCTTCTAAAGTAGCTGTGTCATTTTGCACTCCTATCAGCAATATATGAGTGTTCTTGTTGTTACATACTCTCATTAGCATTTCGTGTTGTCAGAGTTCTGCACTTTGATCATTCCAACAGGTGTGCAGTGCTAAAATCTTTTAAAGATTTTATTTATTTATTCAACAAAGAGAGACACAGAGAGAGAAGGAACACAAGCAGAGGGAGTGTGAGAGGGAGAAGCAGGCTTCCTGGCAAGCAGCCCGATGTGGGGCTTGATCCCAGGACCATAGGATGATGACCTGAGCCCAAGGCAGACACCCAGGCCCCCCTTGCTTTGATTTCAATTTCCCTGATGACATAAGTATGGAACAACATTTAATATACTTACTTGTTTTCTGTATTTATTCTTCAGTGAGATGTCTATTAAGGACTTTGATCTACCTTTAACCAGTTGTTTATTCTCTTATTGCTATGTTTTAGGTTCCCTGTGTATTTTCCCAAGTATTTTTTAGTTTTTCTCCCCTTTTTTGTGTGACAGTTTGACCAGAAAGAGTTGGATTTGAATACTACCCTTCCCCATGTTATTTAGTCCTGAAAATACTCCAGCAAGTTTTTCTGGTTAGCTAGTTAAAAAGACATATTTAGGGCACCTGGGTGGCTCAGTGGGTCAAAGCCTCTGCTGTCAGCTCAGGTCATGATCTCAGGGTCCTGGGACCAAAGCCCACATCAGGCTCTCTGCTCAGCAGGGAGCCTGCTTCCTCCTCTCTCTCTGTCTACTTGTGATCTCTCTGTCAAATAAATAAATAAAATCTTAAAAAAAGAAAAGAGCTATTTAATTAATTTTTAAGGTTCTATTGATTAAGAAGGAAAGTGCAATTAATAATATTCCAAACTTAAAAATAAATTAATAATTAAGTGTGAAATTAAAAAAAATCTATGTATAAATTGAGTTAGATGTCACTACTTATAAAAAGATAGAAAATCCTGAGATTAAAATGAAATATCCTTTTGAGAGCATTACAAAAAACAAATAAAACCAATAATAAAATGTTTTGCATGATAAAATATAAATGAACATTTTTTGAATTGCTTCTGCTTAGGAGCAAAAATGCCAAATAATTTTCAAATGATAGGAGCTTAGGAACTGTCAATTCACAAAAGAATAACAAATTTGTAGTGAAAAAATGAGTTTTATTATCTATTCAATAGGCTAACATATTAAACACGTTCAGTATAGGCCAATGCGTAGGTAAAGCTATTTTCAAAATTTATGATTGGGCTGTAAATTGTTAAAAATATTTTTGAAGACCAATTTGGTAGTTCCTTTTCTACATTTGGTGCAATTCATTGTCACCTAAATATTGCTTTTATTTATGAAAAAAAAGAACTTTAAAAAGATATACATGAACAAGAATTAAAAGTCCTAATTGTAGATTGAAAGGTGGTTAAGTAAAATATTTTAACCTTATATTTCCTTTATAAATATTTTCTTTATAAATTACTGTCATTATTTTTAATACTGGTATGACATTCACTACCTTGATATAAATATAATAAACATACTTAAATATATATATTAATATATAATAAAATAGACACAGAAATGCAATGTAAATGAAGTAAATTTGTAATCAATGTCAGGTTCCACTTATAAAGTGAATGGGAACAGTCTACTTGACAATGGTTAATCATTAAATCAATCTGTATGGAAAGCTCTAAATTTACAGTATTAACACCAAATTAATCATATGCTGTACTGTCATAAAAACTGCAAAGAAAGGTTAAAATATAGGTAAATTATTTTCTTTTTAAAAAAAATTACTTATTTATTTGAGAGAGAATGGGTGTGGGGCAGAGGCAGACGGAGAAGGAGAGTCTCTCAAGCAGACTCCCCACCGACCTTGGAGCCCCTAGGTAAATTCTTTTCAATAAACACTTCACAAAGACAAAATATCCTATTTATTATAGCTGATAGAGTATCTTATAAATTCCTGATGAAAGGAAATGTATAAAGTAGTTAATAAAAGTTCAAGTCTATGGGAATAATAAAAGACCTGGGACTACAACTACATTAATTTTTGTGAAAGATATCTATCAATCTTTATTTTTTTCTGAAATGTTTTTCCTTCAGGTTTTAGAACATTTTTTAAGCCTAAACTTTGACAGTTGTATAATCCTGTTATTTACTCTAAACTAGAAGTGTCTTTTTTATAACATTATGTAAATAAGAATTCTTAGCTTAATGTAGTAAATCTTTTCCAAATAACATTCCTAGTGTGAATATCTTTTGAAATAACAGAAAAAAAAAGAAAGAAAGAAAGAAAAAGGAGACAAGTCTGCCCTAAAGGATTAGGTAGACAAATTCATGATATCATCATCATGTACTTTATGAAATGGTTTCATAACGTGATACAGCTGGATGGAAGTTGAACATAAAAGGAACTTGATTACTTATATTATTTTGATTTTCTAAACAGATGCTTCCTTGTGGTAAATCACATTTTAATAATAGGGAAGGAAATGAAAAATGTAATATTTCAAGATAAGTCTTCTTACCAAAGATTCTACCAAAATAATTTTCATCATTTCAAAATAAGTGTTTAACCTTGAAATTCACTCATTGAACAAATATTTGCATCATTACTAAGCATCATTATTGACTTAAGAACTGTATATATTATACGTTTTAATTACTCATTAATTAAATGGCTAATCATGATTAACATAGTGTTATAAATCATAAGACATACTAAAGTAATTAATAGAAATGAAATTAAAGGATGGAGAAGTGTTCTAATAAATAGTAACATACAATCATTTTAAATATTCCCTACACATAATTGCATTACAGTTATTGTCCCAAAATAAAGATACATGGAAAAAGGTGCTCCTATTAATTGGCCTTATTCTAATTTTTTTTGTCACTAACAAAACAAATACACTTTTCAATAACAAATGAGGGATAAAACTTGGTGTAGAATTATCATTCAATTGGTACAAATATCAAGAAAATACAGGTATGAAAATGTAAGTCTTTATTTACTGGGAGGTAAAGAGTGTTCTGAAAGCCCATAGTCTAGTCCTGGGACAAAGAAGATATTTCAGCTTTTCCTATACACTTGTTATATATCCAACTTCTTGGCTGAACGCTATTATTATTTCTTTTCTATTTAAAAAAATATTTATTTATTTGAGAGAGAGAGAGAGCATAGAAGGAGAGTTAGAGGGAGAACCAGACTCCTGCTGAGCAGAGAGCCTGACAGGGGACTCGATCCTAAGACCCTGAGATCATGACCCATACCGAAAGCAGATGTTTACCTGACTGAGCCACCCAGGGGCCCCTCTATTATTATTTCTAAAGAAAAAAGATGCTAATTTTCAATGGACAAAATCACAAATCTAATGAGGGTTTTATGGGTTAATTTTTATTCATTTAATCATAATTTACCTATATTAATGTTCTTCTAGGATATTCAATACAATATCCAACAGAGTTCCAAGAGTGAGTATTGTGATTTTTCTTGTTTTTAAGAGGAAATATTGCTAATGTTTTATGATCATTTACTACAGCCAACCACACACATACTTATCTCAGCACATGCAACTGCTAGACATACAACATTGTTAACTCCAGCTTTGCTTTGGCCAACTTTCACCATGTGTGTTCAACTCTACATAGTATAATGACTTTTTGACCTTGAGATATTTCAGCTCATCAGCATTTCTACTTTATTTCCACTTTGTCTTCATTTTTTTTTCTAATTTGTTTTAGCATTTCTTGTCCATAATCTCAGTTAATTCTTCTTCTTTTTCTCAAATTTTGCCTGAAAAATTTCATGTCTGGATGACTCCAAGTCTTTACCTGTGCTTATATTTCAAACAATTTAATATTGCTGTAAAAAGCCATATAAAATTTTTGATGTTTTCTGTTATAAATTCAGGCATACTTAAATTGTCCTACAACTTTGATAATCATGCCTACTGTCTTTATCTGGCTAGGCCATTTTTTCACTTTATTTATTCACTTTAAGTTTTCAAATGCCCATTAGTTTTATCCAACTTCTATTTCTCCATATTTTCACTCTGACTCATAGCATACAACCTCATAATAAAAATAAAAGCCTTCAGTAACTTCCAAATCTCTTTGATTCCAAACATATAAATTTCATTACATTCACACTCATCTAACTCTCTCCACTCCTATTATAAAGGAAGAGCTGTTATTTACCAGCAATTTGGATTCCACTCCTTTGACTCTTCACGAAATTTTCAACAGTGGTGTCTAGTAACCTTGACAAGGCACTGTGTTAGTCCTCGTATTTCCTATAAATTGAAGCTTTTTTATTGCTTCTCAATTTCTATTGCTTTTTTTTGTTTGTAGGTCTTATTGTTTTGATGACTAAGGTATCAGTTATAATATAGAATAGAGACACTGAAAAGTGAGTTTATCTTTGTCCACTGAATGGGAATGGTTGCAATATTCACCAAGAAATAACAATTTTAAACAAATGCACCTAACATCAGAACTCTAAAAAGCATGGAACAAACTTTGACATAATTTAGGGGAGCAAAGTTTTTACAATAATAATTGGAGACTTCAATACTTGACTTTCAATAATGAATAGAACAGATAGAAAATCAATAAAGAAATAGAGGACTTGAATAACACTGTAAGATGATTGTGCCTAACAGACATAGAGAACACCCCACCGAACAAGAGTAGAATACACATTTTCTCCAGTGCATATGAAACATTCCCTAGTATAGACCATAAGTTAGGTAATAAAACAAGTGTTAATAATTTTCAAAATACCAATTCAGCTGGCTACTCTCACAAAAACAAACAAAACAGAAAATGAGTTAATCAAGGATGTGGAGAAATTGGAATGCCTGTGCATTTCTGGTAGGAAAGTAACTAGCACTGCATTTCCTCAGAATAATAAAATAGAATTACTAAATGATCCAGCAAGTATACACCCAAAAGACAGTAGCAACTTAAGCAGATATTTACACACTAGTGTTTATAGTAGCATTATTCGCAGTAGCCAAAAGGTGAAAATACCCCAGGTATTCATTGGTAGATCAACAGATAATCAAAATATGATATATACATACTATGGAATATTATTCAGACTTTAAGAAGATATAAATTCTTATACATGCTGCAACATGGATGAACTTTGAAATATTATTCTCTGTGAAATAAGCCATCCGAATAAGGACAAGTGTGTAATTCAATTTACATGAGATATCTAAAATAGTGAAATTCTTAGACAGTAGAATATAGGTTACTAGGAGTTGGGAGAAGGTTTGGGGAAGTATTTTTTAGTAATTTGGATGACAAAAATGTTCCGGGATGGATAGTGGTCAGAATCACATAATAATGTGAATGTACCTGATGCCACAAAATTATACATTTAAAGGTTTAAAATGCTTATTTTTATTTTATGTATGTTTTACTACAACAAACAACAGAAAAAAAAATAACACAAATTAGCCACCATAACCTTTAGGTGTATTGCCCACAAATCTGTGGTTTAGTTGGGCTATTCTTTTGATCTGAGCTGGGCTAGTTAAGCGGATTTGTGAAATCGGTGGGTCAAAGAGTTTGCTTTGCTAATGTAAGACATACCATTTCATATGTGTGGACTTTGACTGGGACAACCAGAGTGACTTAGTTCATTTTATGTTATCTCTTATTTTCTAGCAATCAAGTCTGGGGTTTTGCTTATGGTAGAGAAAGGCTCTAAAATATATTGGAAGTGCACAGTCCACTTGAGGCCTGGGTTTAGAAATATTACATCTTGCCTACCATATTGCATTAGTCAAAGTAAGTCACAAGGATAGCTCAGATTCATGAAGTGAGAGAATGGACTCTACACTTTGAGGACAAAATCTTTAAAATCAAATTTTGAAGTGATGAATAGAAGGAACAATGTAGAATTGCTACTAATGTACAATAATGATAAATCATCTTTTAACATTTTGCTAATATATGACTTTACTCAAAAAAATTAATAAATAATATTGTCCTGAATTTTTGCACTCTTTCCAGTTTACTATCTGGATTTTGAAAGTGTTATGACAATCAGTTCACTGTTTCTTTTGTTTTTATGATCTGTGGTTAGGGTTATTTATTTAGGGGCACCTGGGTAGCTCAGTGGGTTAAAAGCCTCTGCCTTCAGCTCAGGTCATGATCCTAGGGACCTGAGATTGAGGCCCCAGTCAGGTTCTCTGCCCAGCAGGGAGCCTGTTTCCTCCTCTTTCTCTGCCTGCCTCTCTGTCTACTTGTGATCTCTCTGTCAAATAAATAAATAAAATCTTAAAAAAAATAGGATTAGCGTACTGAATAATAAAATATATAATAATAAAATATCTACATTATTTTAAATATGATGATTTCAGTTTATTCTATCTCTTCTTAACTTTTTCTTAACTTCTTATTTTGTGGAGTAATTTCCAAAGTTTATGTTTTTATACAGATATTTCATTTCATGTCTATTTGAATAGACTCTTATACAAATAGACATATCATATTTATATGTTACAGATAAATACATACTAAATACACATTATACCATAGATAAATATATTAGAAGTAATGCTATATGTATCAGAGTCCATATAATTTACATAACATTCTGTATGAAAGATATCATTTTCATATTCTATGTATGCACATATAACTTATAATGTGAGCCCTCCACAGTTAACACTCAAAATTCTAATGCCATGACTATTTTTAACTTGTTCTATTTTTAGTACATTTTGTTAGATACTATGAGGACTGAATTTGAGCAGTCTATTATGCTGGAGAACAAAGAGTTTGGAGAAAATGAACATATTATTTTGTTCATTTTCATGAAGTTTTTCACCCCAATTCTTCAAAACATAATAATGCTATTGTGGAAAGCTATCCATCAGTTGCCAATTTGCAACTTCAAATAGGCTACTCACCCTTGGAGCAACATTTGAGAAACATATAAATTACACTGGTGATCTATAACCTCTCCTTTATTATATTAGAACATCATGCCATCAATCCACTTTCTCATTATTTTAAAGAAAAAATAGGAACACAAGTAATATGTAGAAGATTTTATCTTAGACTATTTCTGAGTATTAAAAGATTTTCCTAAATTTTCAGAATTATATAGGATGCCTATGTTTGTGCCAATTTTATGTGTCTGAGTCTCTGATCAATATTTCTTATGTTTTCTAACTGTTTTTCTTTCATAGGTCAATCACATCTATTTCCCACATTAATGGCCTTTCAATCCACTGATCCTATAAACTTTTAAATTTTATGCTGTTCTCCACACTTATTCAAGTTAAATATATATTTAATTATTTTCTTAGTCTGCCTCTTCCTCTCTCACCTTTTAATCATGGAGATGCCCCTTTTCTTCTCTGTCTACACTTACTTTGTTAAATTTTCTTTTCTTTTCTTGTTTTAAAGATTTGTTTATTTATTTGAGAAAGAGAGAGAGAGAAAGGCACAGGTCGGGGAGGCACATATGGACAAGGAGAGAGAATCTTAAGCTGGACTCAAGGTTCAGTCTTACAACCCTGAGATCACAACCTGAGCAGAAACCAAGAGTTGGATGCTTAACTAACTATGCCACCCAGGCACCCCCCATTACATTTTCTAATCTTAAGTATTATTTGTGTATCAGTATCTTCCAGGTTTATATTTCCAGTTTAGCACTTTTTTTTCCAGAACACCATACTCACAAATACAACTATCTGTTTGATAATTCTAATTGGATGAATAATAAACATTTGAAAACACTACACATCCAAAACTGAACATTTAATTTTCCATCCAAACTGGCTTTTAAGTATCCATTCCTATCTCAGTGAATGATAACTCCGTCCTTCCAGTTACCTGGGCTAAATGCCTTGGAGTCATTCACAACTCTTCTATTTCTTCTCATTGTTCATATACATTACATTAAGAAACAGTGCTGGCTCTATTATAACAACATATCCAGAATCAAACCACTTCTTACAGTCTGCATTACTGCCACTATGAGTCAAGACATCATCAAGTCCAACTTAAGTTATTTCAATACTTTTTGTTGTTGTTATTGTGTTGTTTTTGTTGTTGTTTAGGAGTTGTAAAAATGCTTTAATTCAGTTCTCTGCATTACAAGTTGTAGGTAGGGGTGAGCAGTGGAATGTACCAAGCTCCCCTTCACAATACTAATCTATTCAGTTATTGCTTTCCTACAGTCTATTTTCAACAGAGAAATACAAATGATTCTATTCAAATTAAGTTATTTAGGGTCCCACATAATCTGGCTTCAATCTCCATCCTCATTATCATACCTTTTTGGACTCACTACTTTCTCTGTTTCCAGCCACATTTTTAAGAAGATTTTATTTATTTATTTGACAGAGTGAGAGAAGGAACACAAGCAGAGGGAGTGGGAGAGTGAGAAGCAGGCTTCCCCCTGAGTGGGAAGCCCGATGCAGAGCTTGATCCTGGGATCCTGGGATCATGGGATCAGACCGGAGCCAAAGGCAGACACCTATAATGACTGAGCCACCCAGGCGCCCCTGTTCCAGCCACATTATTCTCCTTATACTTTTGCCACAAAGACACACTCTCACCTTAAGGTTTTTACACTAGTTACCTTCGCTGCCTGCAGCGATCTTTTCACAGATACAATGCTGGTAACAATTTCATTTCTTTCAAGCCCTTCCTAAAGAATTGCATTATAATGAAACCTAATCCTCCATGTTATTTAAAATTGCAAGTGTCAACTGTTCCATCTGCCCCAAACATTTGGTTTTCCCAATACCTCATTCCATGCTCTATTATTTTTTTCATAGAATGTATTGTTTTCTAAAATTTTGTATAATTCACTTATTTTCTGTATCTATGATCTGTTGTCTGCCCTCTCCCAAAATGTAAATAAGATCAAAATAGTGATCTTTGCTGTTTTCTGTTTGTTTGTTTTACTGATATATCTATACCAGGAATTTAGAGCAATAAATAAAACAAAGTTATAGAACAGTTAATATTTGTGGAATGGGACTCAGATCTCTGGAGAGTGAGCACCATCTAATTGGAATTGCTATGTCAGGGCTTTGAGGTTGGGACCCCCTGGGGCTAAGAATCCATCCTCAGAAAGGAGAGGTGATTTGTAATGAGGCTATATCATGTACATTCTTGTGGGGAAGTTTGGCATTTGAATCAATTGTCATTTCTGGGTATGATGCTTTTTAAAATTTATTTATTTTATTGTAATAAAAGAATTTAACATGAGAGCTTCTCTTAATGTTTTAATACAGTATTGTTAACTATAAGCTCAATGTATAGCAGATCTATAGATCTTATGATCTTGCATAACTGAAG
Organism: Spilogale gracilis; assembly: GCA_004023965.1. Classification (NCBI taxonomy): domain Eukaryota; kingdom Metazoa; phylum Chordata; class Mammalia; order Carnivora; family Mephitidae; genus Spilogale; species Spilogale gracilis. The sequence continues at coordinate 21,795 of PITA01025167.1, forward strand.
CCTATGTTCATTAATTAGCAGATTCAAACAATCAACAAAGTGACTAGACAACCTATAGAATGGGAAAAAAGTATTTGCAAACCATGTATTGCCGCAAGGAACCTGCATGGTCAATTAGGTGATTTCCCTCTGCAAGGAATGGAACACTGACCTTCCTACAAAGTGTGAGGAGTGTGCATGGGGCAGCAATTTCTCCACCTTGCTTGTTTGCTACTCCTTGTATGGAATGCTTGACATTTAAAAACCATGTCTGGTATGTAGCAAAATGCTTTGTCTCTACTTACCATCATTAAAAATAGCTTAATCTTAGATATCTTGCAGCTCTGTGGAGGAGATTGTCAAGGCTCTTAAATGGTTAAATAAAGGGATAAATATTAGAAATAAAACTGTACTAGTAAGATCATTGCCATGCACACAAAGGATACATAAATAAAGAGTTTTGCACCCAGTCATAGAAAAGAGGCTTAAGCAAGTGCTTTTAGCTTTGCAAAATAAGTTATATTTCTCCTCGATGACAGACAGATTAACTTTTGGTCATTGTATTAATAATGTAGCTAAAATTTTGTACACAACTCATCTAAGCCTTTCAATTGCCTTCTTGTTTGTAAGACGTGCTTAAAAAATACCATATCATTTATATGCAAGTCTATTTCTTTCTTTATTCTCACTTTTGCAATCTGCTTATGGCACTCCTTTTAAAATGAAGTTACTTAAAGTTTCCATGACCACCCGTTCACCTTTCATCTGTGTGATCACTCTCTACCTTACAAGGCCAGGGGGGATAAAACATTCCATTGAGATAAGATCAGACAAAACTAACTATTGTCTAAAGCTAGATTAGGGATGTGACTGCGGGTGGATCAAGGTCTGTTTCCACCCACAATTGTTTGTTTCATAGATTAGGGATGTTCTGCTCTAAGTTTATGGCACCTGAACAATGCCATGGAAAATTTATGATTAGAAACTTCAAAACAAAAATCTGTATAATCTCTTACAAAACTCTTTGATTACCCTTCCTTTGAAATGATCTGTAACCACATGCTTTAAATAAAGAACCCTGAAGACACAATTTTCAGTAGATGCCCACACAACTCTTTGAGTCTGGTCTCCTCATTCGGAATTGCCGACGCCATCCCTACCTTCTTGGACCCTGACTGTTGCCAGGGCTGGCTCCTGGCAATGTATCAGATAAGGGGTTAATTTCTTTTTTTAAAAAAAATGATATTATTTATTTGACAGAGAAAAACACAGCCAGAGAGGGAACACAAGCAGCAGGAGGGAAAGAGGGAGAAGCAGGCTTCCTGGCGAGCAGACAGCCCGATGCGGGGCTCAATACCAGAACTCTGGGATCATGACCTGAGCTGAAGGCAGAGGCTTAACCACTGAGCCACCCAGGCACCCAAGGGGTTAATTTCAAAATGTATAACCAACTCCCAATCATTAATATCAAAAAATAAATAACCCAAGTAGAAAATGAGCTAAAGGTTTGAATAGAGATTTCTGCAAAGAAAATATACAAATGGTATAGTGATTTTGATGAGCTAAAGCAGATAGGAACAACACAAAATCCTATGTCTCCCTCCCATCCCTCCCCAAGCCCCAGCATTTAGTGCCTTCTATTAGTGGAAACTAAGAGGGACTCAACAGGCAAAAATAAATATTGTTTGTTAACATTTGGGCATAGCATCAAATTGTAGAGCATTTGAAATGACTTTCACATGTTTGGAGTTGAAAAATCATAGTATAATTTCTGAGAAGATTCAGCTGATGAAAAAGGCCAGCAATTTGAATAAGCTAACCAAAAAATATAAAACAAATTTAGTGGAAAAAAGGCAGAGATATTAATCAACATTTACTTTTATGTAAATAATATATATGAATTCATTTTTTACCACAGTAAACATTTTTTAATATTAAAAAAATGTAAATCCAGGGGCACCTGGGTGGCTCAGTTGGTTAAGCGACTGCCTTCGGCTCAGGACATGATCCTGGAGACCTGGGATCGAGTCCCACATCAGGCTCCCTGCTCAGCAGGAAGCCTGCTTCTCCCTCTCTCACTCCCCCTGCTTGTGTTCCCCCTCTGGCTATGTTTCTCTCTGTCAAAATAAATAAAATCTTAAAAAAAAAATGTAAATCCAGTTATTGTGTTCTCAAAAGTTTAGCACTTAAAAATTCCATTCTATCAGCATTGGTTTTATATTTCACATTTAGCTTCTATTAAAGTTCAATACAAAATTCCAGTTTTAAAATGTTACATTCTGTGATTTTGAGCTTTCTAACAATGTATTTAAATGTTTAATGTTATACTTTAGCTTTATAATTAGTTTAAATATTTAACATATAAACCATACTTTATTCTGTCTATATCTTATTTAAAAGGGTTTGAGGAGGGTCAAGATGGCGGAAGGCCAGGTGACCGCATTTCAGGGAGTTCCCTGAAGAGAGCTGAATTTCAACAAAAAAACCACTACAAGACCACCGTGAACACCCATAAAAGCAGCCTGAAATGTGATATTTCCCACTTCTGGACCGCCACGAGAGACAAAGAACATCGGCAAAAAGGTAGAAACAAATTGGAGGGTCTGGAGGCTTGCCCCCAGAGACAGGGGAGTGGGGGAGGAAGCCCGCAGAGCTGAACCATTGAAAACAAATACCTGAAAAAGGAAAGTGCTCTGTGAGTGAGGAATAACAGCAGATTACGGCCTGAATTGGGGCTAGAAAGAAGCTAAACACAGCTAAGCCCGGGGCAAGGCAAGACTTTTTAAAATCTTTTATTTTCTTTCTTTTCCTGCTGCCCGGACTCCCTCCCCCCCACCGCCGGTGCCGCCCCGGCTCGCGCGCAGCCGCCCGGGGCCTCCGCCCCGGTGGGCCCCGGCCCCCGGCCCCGGCACGCGCGCAGCCGCCCAGGCCTGCCTCCGCCTGAGCCGCCACAGCTGCCGGAAAAGCAGCGGGAGTGGATTCTATCCTGCCCTTCTCCCCTGTTTCTCTCCACACCGTGGGCCGCGTGTAGACCCCCCCAGGGGAAGACGTTTTTTACAGACTTTTGTGGGACCAGAGAGGCCCCAGGTCCCTGGGGGCAGACAAAGTCGCCCGAT
>PITA01025168.1:0-24901 GCA_004023965.1 Spilogale gracilis
GTTTTTCTTCAAAACAATTGCACTAATTTGCATTCATTTTAATAGTAGGAATTCTAAACAAATTAAGTCTTTCTCAATAAAAGGCAAAATGTTTGATCTCATTTTAATTTTTATCTATTTGTTTATAAATCTATCATGATCTTAGAGCTTTCATTTTTATTGAGGCTCTTATAAGGAATTAATCTTTTGTTTTCTTTCTATTTACTCTCTTATGTTAAAAGAAGTTTTTGTGGTATCTGGATGGCTCAGTTTAAGTGGATGACTCTTGATTTTGGCTCAGGTCATGATCTCAGGGTCCTGGAATCAAGCTCTGGGTGGGACTCTGCCCTCAGTGGGGTATCTGCTTGAGGACTCTCTCCCTCTCCCTCTCTCTCTTTCTCTCCTCCTCCACCTGCTCATGAGCTTTTTCTCTTTCTCTTTCAAATAAATAAATCTTAAAAAAAATTTTCAGAGCACCTAGGTGGTTCAGAGGGTTAAGCCTCTGCCTTCGGCTCAGGTCATGATCTCAGGGTCCTGGGATCAAGTCCCACATCAGGCTCTCTGCTCAGCTTTCTTCCTCCTCTTTCTCTGCCTGCCTCTCTGCCTATTTGTGATCTCTCTCTCTCTCTTTCTCTCTCTCTTTGTGCCAAATAAATAAATAAAATATTTAAGAAAAATTTTCAAAGATAAATAATGGGAATTTTCACTTTTTTGACTATGAAGGAGAAAAGGTCTATGAACAGAGGATGTCTTTCTATTATTTCAGTTTTTAAAATTTTTTCAATAATGTTTTGTAGTTTTCAGAGAATAAGTTTTGTACTTCTATTGTAAATTTATTCTTAAGTATTTTATTATTTTTTTTTAATGCTGTTGTTTATGGAACTGCTTTCTCAATTTTATTTTCAAATTGTTCATTGCTGGTATACAGTCTACTCTAGTGTACTCTTGGCTCAATCAGTACATTTCTTGCACTGAGTCAGTCATTTTCCAAAAAGCTCTGGTTTCTCTCACTTGTAATTGTTATCTTAAGATCACAGTCTGGACACTCAAATGCTTATTGCTCATGGGTTGATTATTGTAGATCATTTCTAGGCTTTTTTAGTAGACAAAAATATAAAATGTTACATGTGTACATATACACTGAATTATTTACATTTAAAGACTAAGTATGTTGTGGTTTTACAGTGGTATTTCCCTTCAGTATGATTTTGTAAGTGTTTCCCCCTACACACACCCCTACCCCAGCCCTACAAAGGGTAGGACAGTTAAACACATTTTATCTCCCATGGTAATCTCTGCTCTGATCATCTGAGCCTCCACTGTTTGCTGTTTTTATTTATGCCCCTTAAGTTCTCATATTTTTCTCAAGCTCCAACTGGATTAGACTGAAAGTATGAAAACATGAGGATAGATGTTTTTAGGAAGTGCCCTTTGTATAACAGCAGAACTGTTTTTAAATCAGAATTTAAAACACTGTATATTCATATTGTAATTGCTTGGATTCTAGATACTTTGGGATAAGCTTATTTTACTATTAAACATTTGTTTTATTCAAAGAATTCTAAATTTATTTCCATTCCATATAGTATTCTGATTTGGGAGTATCTCAAGAATAGTTATATAGTCTTTGAAAACACAACTTTAAAATGTACAATAATGTAACATATAAAGAAATAAGACATTTTTTTGAGCAGCATAGATGATTTCCATCTACCTAGCACATGATTTTTTTGCTTTTGTTTGTAATTTTTTGATGTACTATTTTGCTGATTTCATTTCATTGTCTATGTTCTATTCTAGCTCACTGAGCTTTCTTTAGGGCAGTTATACTGACTTCTTTGTCAGGTAGTGAGCTCTCCATTTCTTTAGGGCCAGTAACTAGAGCTTTATTTTGTTACTTTGGTGGTATCATGATTCCATGATTCTTTGTGACCATCAATGCATTGCAGTTCTTGTGTTACTAATTGCTCATTTGAAAAAAGAAACACCTCTTCCAGCTTTCACAGACTGACTTTGGCAGGGAAAACACTTTCACCAGTTAGCTCAGTCAGAGATTCTGAGTGGGCTGGCTGATAGAGTCCATCAGGGGGCAGGCCAGGTGCCAGGGACTGCAACAAATTCTGTTGCTCACTTTGTTATCCCTTCTCACCCAAGGGAGAGCTTCTGGGCCCACAGACTCCCTCTTGATACTGCATTCTGAGGGGTAATGCAGTTACAGGGAAACTGTTCTCCTTACCCTTTCCAATGCATCTTTGTTCATTTCTGTGTTCTGCATAAATGCTATTACCTCTCATCTGGATTCCACAGTTCTCATGAAGGTATTTTCTACTGTGGAGAATTGTTAAACAAGTGTTTATGTGGGCATATTAGGGCAAGAACCTCTTATTCTGTCATCTTGCTGCTACTACTTCTCAACGTTTTCTTTTTCTTGGTTCTTTTGATGAAAGACATTTTGGCTTGGTCCTGTCCCAGATACACAGATATTTATTTTTATTTATGAGTTTTTATCTTTTGTAGTTGGATGTTTATGAAAAAGTAAGTTTATGAAATGAAGCTGTTTGTTTCCATTTGTGCAAATGCTAATCTAGTAATTAATAATAGATGAAAGAAAGCCATTCTGTTTTGCATTACAATTTTCAAAAAGCCCTTATAGTATTTTGATCTCATTAAAGATTCCCTATTGAAACAAGTCACATTAAATATTCTGCCGAGCAATCATCTGCATGATTATGTTTATGAAACTATGGTTAAGTTCTCATTTCCTTGTTTTTCTCCCAAGGAATGTTAAGGTCCTAGAAATTAGCATAAATTGCTGATATGTACACTTCAATTTCTCACACAATATGTGCTATTTTGAATGATTTATTGAAACTACCAGCATACTTTCATAGTAAAATATGTACTTGTGGTGTCAGGGAGTGGAATCAAAACTTATAGGGCATACCCAAATGTATCACCCAAATTAGTTATATCCTTCTTTTCCTCCCCTTTTTAAAAACACTGACAGTAGCATTATGGGATGTTTTAAAGATAAAGTATGGCTAACTAGCAAAGTACAGAGTCTGCAAGTAGCATGTTTGAAACTTCCATTTCCAAAGTTCTTTTTAACCCTTCTTAAACCAATTTGCCTATTTTAGAGTATTTTACCTGTTATGATTTCAAAGGACACCCTTACATGATTTGGTGCATAAAAATCGTACCAAATGAGTATTCTTGATGTTTCCCAGGAGATACTTAAGTTAGATTATTTTTCTTTCTTTTTTTTTTTTTAAGATTTTATTTATTTATTTGATAGAGAGAAACACAGCTAGAGCGAGAACACAAGCAGAGGGAGTGGAAGAGGGAGAAGCAGGCTTCCTGCCGAGCAAGAAGCCTGATGCAGGGCTTGATCCTGGAACTCCTGGATCATGACCTGAGCTGAAGACAGTCGCTTAACCAACTGAGCCACCCAGGCGCCCCTAGATGATTTTTCTTTTTCTTTTCTTTTTTTTTTTTTTAAGATTTTATTTATTTATTTGACAGAGAGAAACACAGTGACAGAGGAAACAAAAGCAGGGGAAGTGAAAGTGGGAGGAACAGGCTTCCCACGGAGCAGGGAGCTGGATGCTGGGCTCAATCCCAGGCCTCCAGGATCATGACCTGAGCTGAAGGCAGTTGCTTAACCAACTGAACCACCCAGGTGTCCCCCACCCCCAGATGATTTTTCTTAACTGTTAGCTTGCTAAACAACAGAATGTTACTAGAAACTTATGTGGAGCCTCTGATTCTCACCATTTTAAAATAGGATGAATAGTTAAGGAATTTGGCCTAGATAGCACTTATCTTTTTTAGTGCACGGTCTCTTCATTTAGCAGATGAATAGGAATTAAGCCGGCTGTGTTCATTTTGGATAAGGAAGTTCTACTTCACTCAGGAGCTCACATGTATGATCTTCCTTGGACAAGAAAATATGCTGGACTCCTATCAAAACCTTTCTTCCCTATGTCTCAAGTGAGAAGAAAAGTTGACTTCTTGGTCTTAGCTCTTTTGAGCAAGTCTATCGCTTGTCACAGAGGGGGGAAAACAATTTGCATCCTAAGGTGATCTAAAAAAATAACCTTTGACTGTATATGCATTATTGTCTAAATACGAAGATATTAAATTATGTCTAAATACAAAGATATTAAAATTGTTAAAGGAAGCTTAAAGAAGGAAAAAACATCATTTAAATGAAAATTGATCTTTGAATCTACAGATAGATTTTTGGCAAGAGCACTACATTTTTCTATTCTAGGATAGCAAAGGTTTCTTATAATCATCAAAATAATCTCACTCAAGAGCCTACTCATCTTTTTATGTGCTTTTTTATGCTTCTGAATAAATTTTTAATAAGATTTTACTTATGAAAAGACTAGATTTTCTAATATTTCCTGCTACTTGCCATCATGTTTATTTTCAGACTAAATCAAGATTATGACTGTTTCCTATAACCATTAGTATTTTTAAAATTTCATGACACATATTGCATCCTTTTAAGAGTGACAAATTTAGCCATTGAAACCAGAATAATAGAACTATCAAGGTGTCTTTTATACCCATGAGACTATTTGACAACATTAATAATTTTCTCTTTTACTTTATAAAAGGAAAAAGGCTAGAAATAATTGTGTATATATATTAGGATCATGCCATAATTTTAATTAGCTCTAGCACTACTGTTAAAAGTGTTCTGCTTAAAAAAAAAAAAAAGAAGTGTTCTCCTTGCCAAGCCCAAGATACAAGAACTGACAAATCAAAAAGAGAAGCTCATTTTCTCTACAGTAATTTTATGCAAAATGAATATGTTTTAGTATATTTGTACTTTTTAGGAAGAATGGAAACAGTCAAGCTTATGTACAAAGATTGCCACAGTAACTATCAATAAGTTGATTATCAAGAGAGTTAGTTTCTAGGTTTAAAATAGCTTGCCAATTGGTGACAATCATGGCACACATCTTAGAGGATAAATTAAAAGGCCTCAGAGTCAGTGACTTCACTGTCCATAATATGTTATTTCCAAAGTAATCATTTACTAAATTGTTAAAAAAAAGTAATTTTTATGAAACTTCAGTGGGGAATTCTCTTCTCCATTCCTATTTTCTTCATTATTATAATAAAATAACCAGAGTCTTTTAGCCTTATAATCTAAAAGGGCTCTCTGCTTCTTCCTCCCACTTGCCTCAAGTCCCCCACCACAAGGCTTGAAGTGTCCTGGACGAAATATCAAAAGAATGATGACTTCAGGAAAGGACTTGCCCACACACTCTTAATCACCGATTCTGTATGGCACAGCCTTAGGCATGTGGGTGTCGTCATCCGGGGAGCAAGATGCCTGCCAAATAAGATTTCTAACACTCCTAGTGTAGATGTAGAAGACTTTGTAATAATATAGTAGAAAACAACTCAAGATCAAATGAGTAAAATTAATTACCTCAGACTGAAGGAGAAAGAATTTTAATTGTGCTTAGTGTTTTATTTTTTAAATAAAAATATGAGAATATGTATCTTTCTTTGTGATCTATCAGTTTTGGTAGGTTATCCTATTACAACCTGGAATAAATGGACTCCTTAGAATTCAGTGAAAGTCCTAAAGAATAAAAACTTAATGTAAAAACCAATACATACTGGAAAAATTTAAGAAAGAAGATTTTGTAAATATCAAAGGCACACTTTTGGTCCATTGACAGAACAGTTCAGAACAATGGTTAAAAACAATAGGTAAAATGTCTTTAATCTGTTCTGTTGCTCTCTATTACATTGTAGTTATTTGCATAGTTTCAATAAAAGTCTTATTTAGTGAGGCATGATAATTCCACTATTGAAGAACAAAGCATATTTTTCTCATATGGAAATGATGCCAAAATGTAGTTTTTGGTAACTGCTCTATCACTTATGGATTCACAAACCTACAGGTAGGAAAAAGTCACTTTCTGGAAGGACAGAAGCCTTGGAGATCTTAGAGAAACAGAAATAATTCTACATTTGTAAGTACTGCAAGCAAAATTTACTAGGGGTGCATTACATTGGGTTTTTCTGAACCCTAGCCTTGAAAAACATTGTTACAAAAGCAATAAAATTACTTCTGGTAAATATCAGTGATTAGGCCCTCTGAGCTTTATAAAGACTCCAGAAGAAATCAAATATGAAGCCTTAATTTTATATGACTCTAGTTATATTAACCATATTAATAAGGATATTTTAAAGGATATTTTTCTTAATTACAATAAAAAAGCCAAATAAACAAAACATCAAATTATTGATACTGAATTAGAAAATAGCTAAACAAATGTATGTGGTCAAAACATCAGTTACGTGGGAGTGAAATTTGACCAGAAGCAGGGACTGAGAAGCAAAATGGACAGCTTGCCCTGAGGGCATTTTGACTCAGCATCTCACATAACTGTTAGAAAAAAAACAATTTGTATCCTTAGCTGAACTTTAAAAAGCAAAAACATGGTAAACCTGGGTGGCTCAGTTGGTTAAATATCTCAGGATTTCCGCTCAGGTCATGATCTCAGCATTCTGAGATCAAGCCCCATGACCGGCTCTGTGCTTGGTGTACACCCTGTTTAAGATTCTCTCTCTCCAAGCATTCTGTAGAGCCCTAGTCTCTAAATAAGTGAAGCGTTGAGCCCTTTCTCTAACTGGTAACTCCTTGACTTTTGAAATCCTGACGACTATAAATATGTGATTGTTAATGCTTGAGGTATGAAAGTCAAGTGAGCAAACTGCTATTTCCCCAACTTGAACAGACTATAACTTAGGTCATTTGTTTGTTTTTGGGTTTTACTTTAAGTACCTTCTGTGTTTGTTTTTTGGTTGAGTTATTCTGAAGTCATTTTTGCAAAACATTGCAAGAGAAAAAAATTATTATTGTTAATGCTTGCGCCCCTCTGAGTTTCCTTTTCACAGAGGCCGCGTGGTGAGCGGCACTGGATCACCTGCAGACAGAGCAGGAACTAAACAAGTTATCTCTTAAAATGTAAATGTTTTGCTGTGACTCCATTTTGTTTAGTTTTACAAATCTCCTATATATCTTTGCATGGATCATTTACTCATTTCCACGTTTTTCCACTGAATTTGGTTTAATAAAATTACTTGCTAAAATAGAGACTTAGCTCAAATAAGTTCCTTAACAAATGTTAGATCCCTCTCTTTTCTGTCCTCAGTGGTAATGAATATTCACTTTGTGATCTTGCTGTAAAACCATTTTTCTAAATGGCAGTTTTCAATTTTCCAAGATATGTTTCCAAAATAGCTTGTTTTTGGTTGTACACAAAGAAAGCTAGTAGGAAGAATGAGATACCACAGATTATTTTCTCATCCTTATGAGTACTAAAATTTTTGAGAATAACATTAGTATACTTTGGATTCAAAACTAAGATTAAAACCTATTTTTTCCTGGGAAGAAAGAATAATTTTTGGTACTACACTGCCTCTCAGTGGTTCATTTAATAATTAATTCAATTACAAAATATTTCATAAAATAAGAAATCTAAAATCTGCAGATTTTTCAATACCCGAGTTCACTGAGTTCCTCAAGTAACAATAATGTAAATTATCTTATATTATGTGTGAGTATTGTCACTGATCGAACACCCAGAAGCCATGATGTGTTGTAAAGTGAATTTAATGGTCTGCTTTTCTTGAAGCAGGAAAGAATGAGTCTATATGCAAAAGAGGGATTGACATAATACGAAAGAGAGTCAAGCCAGGCTGAGTATAAGGGCATGATTAGATTGGAAAATCTCATCTTTGAGCATTCATTGTTCTGTGTCCAGGCATTATTAAGTTTTGTTTGTTTTTAATCTATATTTTGGTATCCTTACAGGAAATCCTAAAAATTAGAGAGCTAAAAGTTTACTTTGAGGTCTCTCTCTGTTAAGTCAACTAAATTAAAATGTGATTGAATTTGTGTGTGTATGTCTATGATCAGGGGACTACGCCTAGAACTTTTAGAAAGACAAGGAAAATATGGTTTGGTTTCAATTATCAAGGAATTCATCATTTATTATAACAAACGGAATACTTCACGTTTTTCCTTTTGACATTACCTAACATTTGTTGATTGAATAATCAAAGCTGTCAACTCTTCTCCTTTTTATAGTGTAATTTATAATTCTTTGAAAGATATTCTGCTAAGAATCATGATAAGAATGTGGAAAAATAGGTTTCAAAATTCTATGGGTTGCTCTCTATGGGTAAGGACCAAGTGTAGAATCTGATTGAGTTTTTTTATTTTATTTTAATTTTTTAAATTAAATTTAATTTTTTTAGTGTTCCAAGAAGATTTATTGCTTATGCACCACACCCAGTGCTCCATGCAATATGTGGCCTCCTTAATACCCACCACCAGGCTTACCCATCCTCCTGTTCCCCTTCTCTCCAAAACCCTCAGTTTGTTTCTCAGAGTCCACAGTCTCTCATGGTTCATCTCCCTCTCAATTTCCCCCAATTCGCTTTTCCTTCCCTTCTCCTAATGTCCTCCAAGTTATTCCTTATGCTCCACAAGTAAGTGAAAACATATGATAATTGATTTTCTCTGCTTGACTTATTTCACTCAGGAAAAAATATCCAGTGGAAAAAAGACAGTCTCTTCAATAAATAGTGCTGGGAAAATTGGACAGCTATGTATAGAAGAATGAAACTCGACCATTCTCTTACACACACAAGATAAACTCAGAATAGATGAAAGAACTTAATGTGGGGCAGGAATCTATCAAAATCCTTGAGGAGAACATAGGCAGTAACCTCTTTGACATCTGCCACAGCAACTTCTTTCATGACACATCTCCAAAGGCAAAAGAAACAAAAGTGAAAATGGACTTTTGGGATTTCATCAAAATAAAAAGTTTCTGTACAGCAAAGGAAACAGTCAACAAAACAAAGAGGCAACCCATGGAATGGGAGAAGATATTTGCAAATGACACTACAGACAAAGGGCTGATATCCAAGATCTATAAAAAAATCCTCAAACTCAACATCCAAAAAACAGATAATCATGCCAAAACATGGGCAGAAGACATAAACAGACACTTCTCCTAAGAAGACATAGAAATGGCTAACAGACACATGAAAAAATCTTCATCATCATTAGCCATCAGGGAAATTCAAATCAAAACCACATTGAGATACTACCTCATACCAATTAGAATGGCCAAAATTAACAGGACAGGAAACAGCAAATGTTAGAGACGCTGTGGAGAAAGGGGAACCCTCTTACACTGTTGGTGAGAATGCAAGTTGGTGCAGCCACTTTGGAAAACAGTGTGGAGATTTTTCAAAAAATCAAAAAATAGAGCTACCTATGATGCTGCAATTGAGTGAGGTTTTTAAATTTAAGTTGATTTGTGATCATAGAGGCATAACTGATTTATGATCATGTAGGCATAATTTACTCAAGATTGTCAATGGTTAGAAGTTTTCAAACAAGCCTAAGAGAACTGAATGCTTGCAATATTGTTGAAAGTATCATTTTATTCAAATTTTTACAATTTCACAGATGTTCTGGAGAAATAATAAGCTAGCCAGAATACCTCCTTTCAGTTGAGTTCAGAATCAGTAATAGTAAAAGTTCCAAGTCCTTTGTCAGAAAAGCAGTCCAGTCCTCCTAAGGATCCTATTCCCATAGGAAGCACCAACTAGCTGATTTTTTTTCTTTTTGATAGCCGTCAATGATCAGAAGCCCTTGAATGGGTTCTTGTCTGGGCTGACACAACCCATCTTTTCTCTGAAACATCTTCATGTAAATGAAATATTTTGGTCAGTAGGAAAAGCAGACATCTTCCAGTGGGTCATTCCAGGTGTTTATGACTTCGTGTCAGGCTTTCTAGAAAAGAGAGATGCCTTTTTAAGTATTAGAATGATTGTTAAGAGGATTTAGTTAATTTATGCAAAGGCCAGGATCTCAGACCAAAATTCATAGGCTTGCCAAATATGAGTTCACTGGGAGAGAATCTGTGCTTGCTTGTAGATATGGGTTGCTCTATTTTTCAATAAGGCTGATTGATGGTAGAACTCTAGGTTCTCCTATCATAGAAGGTTGCAGAGTCTTTATCAATAATTTGTTTTAGGGTTTGATTTATTCATTCTACTTGTCCAGAGGACTGAGATTTATAGGAATCTGCAAACATATGTATAATTCTGGACAAAAGTAGAAATAAATGACTACCTAGGTCTAATATCCTCTGGTGAACCCAAAGTGGGAAAGATGTATATTAAGAGTCTTTACCACTTTATCTGTATATATTAAGGCTTTACCACTGCCTGAGCTATTCAGAGAGCATACAAACTATAACTAGACAAAATATTTTACTTTGCATGGGCCTTAATTCTATAAAACCCAACTGGATCCTGGAAAGTTGGTTTAGGGAAAACTTCCTGTGTTTACTTTGGAAGTGGCCTGTAAAATATTCTGCTGATAAATAACACATCTCTTTAATATTTTAAGTAATTTCATCTGTTTATTAGGTATGGTAAAAGTCTGTGTCTTTAAAGACTTTCTTTAATTTAAATGATTTTGTTGGTGATACAATACTAACCAAATAGGGACATTGGCATGGGAATTATTTTGTTATGGAGTTCCCATAATCCAGTCAAATTTCTTTTAGCCTTTTTTAAAAAAGATTTTATTTATTTATTTGACAGAGAGAGAGAGATCACAAGTAGGCAGAGAGGCAGGCAGAGAGAGAGCAGGAAGCAGGCTCCCTGCTGAGCAGAAAGCCTGATGTGGGCCTTGATCCCAGGACCCTGAGATCATGACCTGAACCGAAAGCAGAGGCTTTAACCCACTGAGCCACCCAGGTGCCCTCTTTTAGCCTTTTTATAGACTATTTGTCCATTTTCCTTTGTGAAGCCTATTTTTGAAAATGAAGAAAAATTTTTACAGTATCAAAAATGGGGCTTCTAAGTTTGGAGTCTGCTATGGGTTAATAGCAGCTTTTCAAACTCTGTCAGCACAATTATCACCTTTAGAAATTTTGTCCTTCTGTTCTGTGTGAGTGCCCCAATAAATAACTGCTAATTTGAGTAGGCAGTTGTAAGCCTTTGACAAAGCACTATTAATTTTCTATGAGGTATTTGGGTTCCCATTAAAATAAAAAATCCTCTATTTAAAAGAATTTACCTTGTTGCTTGACAGATAATAAACTCATATACTGCAAACTTTTGGCACATGGGGAAAAGAGGTCTTTAAAATGAGTAATTATCAGCTGGTGAGAAAGGCATGTGAGTAGCTCTGTAGTCCTGGGTAGCTTCTCAATGGCATCAGCTTTGCTGGCACTCCAAAAAGGAATGTCTGGTTTTCCTGGTATTAAGATAAAATCTATTATATGGCACTTTGGGTTTTTTTTTCCTGTGTTGACATTCATAGTTTAATATCCTGTTCTCTTCTCTTTGTTTTCCAGGTGCTGGTCCCTTTGGGCTGCTTCTAGAATTCCCTCATGACCACCCAACTGAGACCCACCCCTTCTTGAAACAGTCAGTGTTCCCACTTATCTCCCTTCCTCTTGATGTAATCATAATCTCCTGTTTTCAGAGTAGCCAATCTTAGCACTAATTTCAATGATATTAATAATAGCATCAGTGTTCTATTATGTATCAATTTGTGTTACCTGATTAAAGTAGTTCATAGTTATTCTCTACATACCTTTTCCTATTCTTTGAAATACAAGATGAAGCAAACACTAATTGCATGATAGCTCTGTGAAAATTTTCTCTTGATTTCTTAATTTAAGTTGTTTGGACCACATCTCTTGAAGTTTTATTATTATCCCACTTACCCCTTAGAAAGCAGCCTTGGTTTAACCTGTTACCATTTGTGTATGTGTCACATGCATATATCATTTAGAATCTTCTTGACTTTTCTTCTCTTTTATTCTTGCCAGTTGTCCTGGTCTTCTCTGTCATTGATCTCTGCTTATCCTAGTTTCCTCCCACTGTTACTGTTGGTGGCTTTGAGCATTTGCCCGGCTTAGAATCCTTAGACATTAATTAACTCATTAAGGTTTACTGAGTGCCTAATACCAGAAAAATACTGTTTATTTGAACGGGCAGGTCTAGAAACAAATAAGCAATTTATAGTTAGAATGACCAAAAGTCCTGGTTTGCCCAGATCAGTCCTATCTTATGTCCATTTTCTTGGTGTGATTAACCATTTTTATCTGAAAAAATGTCCTTGTTTTGATAAAGATTATGTGATTACCTGATTTATAAGGGTAACTAGAACATATGGTACAAATTGTTTAAATCCTGGCTGGAAGATGAAGGAAAGACTCTTCCAAAAGGCTATACTTGAGGGTAGACCATATGGTCAAGACCTTTGCCCCACAGGTGGTGAAAGCATAACCACATCCAAGGGCATAGCAACTGTAAAACTTAAGAACGCCTGAGGTCTCTGTAAGTAAGGACTACTTCTCTTAACTTCCAACCCAGAAGGCCTTCAAGTATTTTACACCCATCATGAAAGTTTTTATTTCATAAATCATAAAAGTTTTATTTCAAATAGGCACAGTATCATCATGATTTGTGATGTTTAAGATTTGAAAACATTGTATTATATTTTGATTAGGCTTTTGTATTTTCCCTTCTCAGAGTTAGATTTTATTCCTATACACAATACCTGATTGGAGAAAATTTTAGTACTGATTGCATTCCTAGTTGGAAGTGTTCTTTGGTATTATGAACTTGATGCATCCATTGATCAACACAGGAAATATTTGGTTCACTGTAACTCTGAAGAATCTCCAGATAAGGAACTCTGGGGAGAAAGTC
Source organism: Spilogale gracilis (assembly GCA_004023965.1). Lineage (NCBI taxonomy): Eukaryota > Metazoa > Chordata > Mammalia > Carnivora > Mephitidae > Spilogale > Spilogale gracilis. The sequence continues at coordinate 12,769 of PITA01025168.1, forward strand.
TACCCCTGAATAGCAGGAACAAGAGTAACATTTAGACGTGTTGCTTTTACTATCTTCTACCAAGATATGGATATAGATTTTCTTAAAAAAAATCAAGATTTATCCTCTCCAGAGGAACAAAATTATCATGTAATGCTCTCAGAAAATAAGAGGTCAGAAATGTACATGAAAACTTGCTAATATTATTGGTCATTTGGGAAATATAGTTAATAATGAGATTACACTATACACGTAGTAAAATGTCTAGTTTTAGTTCTTTTTTGTTTGTTTGTAAAGGACAATATTGGTTTCTCCAGTTTCAATGGGTGTGACAGAATTCTGGAATAGCAAAGCCAGGTGGCAGCACTTTATCATCATAGAAAGGATTGAATGTACTTACTCTACTGAAGAGCAATGTCGCTTGGGGGTTTTGACCTATAGCCTGTTAATAATGATGGTCAATAGACCACTGAGTTCTGAGGGACAAGATTTGTTGGTAGCTCATAGGGGTTTTCTTGATTATGTATTTGTCTAGTTTCAGAAAAGATAATGAACAGATTGGGGTCAGCTGCTCCAATCCCTGATCCAATACTGTTAGCTTAACTACTTTTTAGATTTAGAGCTATGTACTGAAGGAGACTGAGTCAATTGTAGGAGGGTCCCTGTAGTGTCACAACTGTTCTATGTATTGAGTAAAGATTCTTCTGGCCCTTGTCCAAAGGGACATATGACCACTTACTTGAATAACTGTGCTGAGGGAAGGAAAATATTCACATATTTCATCAGATGTTTGGAATAGATTCTGAACACACACACGTGCCTGAGGACCCAAAGCACCATCATGATATTCCTTTCCCCTGCCTATCCTCCCATTAGAGCAAGAGATCATAGAAATTAGATAATTAATGTTTTGGTCCAAGTCTGTCTTGCAGTGAATTTAATGGATTCATTTACTCCCATTGCTTTTTCCTTCTTTCTTGAATGCATAATATAGATGAACATTCCTCACAGGTAGAAGAATTTTCCCATTTTTTTGACCTATAGAATGAAAGGTAATTGTCATAGGAAATTCTTGTCTTTGAGACAATGGAAAAACAAGAGCTTAGCTGCCCAAATGGGAAAAAGATCTGGGCTAATGAGGAAAATATTGCTGGGTAAAGCAGAGAAAATAGAAAGCACACCAAACTATTAATATTTTCGTTATTTAAAAAATATCTGGCCACTTGTATTGACTTCATTATTTCATGCATGTTGATTATCTTTATTCCTCAAATGTTTCAGAACGGTGATACTGCTTCTTTATAACTAATACAAAGAAGGAAAATAAAGCAGACTTTCAATGAGAAATTATGTTGTGGGGAAAAAAAAAACAGAGAAGTGACAGTAGCAGATTCTGCCATAGACTTAGGAAAACCTGGGAGCAGCACCAATTTAATGAAAAATTATAGGATAAGAACTCCAAAACTACCCTTAGGAAAGTAAAACTCAGAAAGATGAGTACACCAAATTCCAGAAAGATATGATTCTACCAGCTCCTGCTTGCCTTTGTAATCCTTTGCCTAAAGTAGAACTTCGTACAAGATAGGCATACAATTATTAGTTCCTTATAGAAGAATTGATTTTCTTATGGTGAAACTCTAAGATTCACTGAATATCAGCATATGGTAGGCACTGAATAAATATTTCAGAAATAGATGAATGAATGATGGGGCTTGGATAAGAATGAATTCTCTATTTTCCTATCCAAAACTCAGTTCACTGCACTAAGCAATGGTTTTTAACTGTTAATGTTTCATTTCAATGATGTTAGCCTGAAGTTGAATAGATCTTCGGAGACAGATTTTTTTTAACCCTTTCTCACTAAAATTTGCAACAAACCAATCATACAGTTAGACTTCTTGGCTTATTCAGTGCTCTACTTATATTCTCAAAAACAAAGAAGTGTTGCTGGGCTCCTTTCCCAGGGTGAAAGCCTGCTGTGAGAGGTGCTAATTATATGATAATGATGTATACTTGATTTTCAGTCCATTTCAAAGAGTCTGCATAATTGCAGAAACAGTTACTATGTCATTGCCAGCCTTGGAACTGAACAGTAGGTCCAGGTTACTAAGATGATGCTATTACCTAAGAGGGTTTTATTTTTGACCTGCTACTCCATGTTCATTATACATGGAGTAATATCAAACTAATCACTGTACAGAGATTGGAGAAAAGAATATCGCAGGTGCAAAGCTGAATGCTTTGGACTGACTTGTATTCTCTTTAATTATAGTATTTATTCATTCATGCTAGATACCATTGTAAAATGCTGGAGAGTAATGGTCATAGGTCTCATTTCAATACTATACATTTATGTAAGGTTTCTCCCTTGACCCCTTAGGCATGGAAGTCCCTGTTGACCACAAATAAGCACATGCAGACTTTATAATGATTCGTATTTTGAAAGAATCTCTTTGAGGATAAATCTGGCAAATTTTATATATATATATATATATATATATATATATATATATATATATATACCGTCAGTAGAGGGCGACAGAATCTTTTCTCTCCTTGGTGAATAAATATGTGTAGAAAGACAACAGACGTTGTGACATGCATATGGGAAATGCCTAAGGGTGAAGTTTGTGAAGTGTTAAATATCTTCATTTTGCTTGAAGTTTCATTCATATTCTCCCACAACCTATAAGTATAGATAACTTCTATTTTATTCTGCTTAATATGCGTTTACATCCTTACTATTGAGTGTCTTCCTCTTATTCCTTGAGTTCAAAGTAGATACTCATAAAGGGGAAATAGAGCAAGAAATAATGCATTTGAGCTCCTTTGATGTTTCAAGTTTTTTATGTATCTCACTTCATTTTACACTATTCTCTCAATATTTTCAAAAGTTTATAGAGAAATTCAGAAGAGGTTACAAACTAGAAAGTGACCCCATGTCCCTTCTGCCGAAGCATGCTAATTCCTGGGGGGTTTTGGTTTTTATGATAGTGATGACAGGAGGCAGCAGTGGATAGTTGATGCCAGTTAAGGGTGGGGACTGGCACCTGCAGGTAAAGCAGGGAGTGTGGTGTGCTGGGATACACTGAACAACTGGCTTTCCAAGAAAAGTCCTGGCTGGTTATATTGGTGGCTCAGTGTTGTAAATACTACAATCCTGGCTGATTGTAAATGATCGATGTGATGTAACTAAACACAAAGTCGCAAAGAGATGTGCAGTAGCCCACCTAATTATATATTTTATCCACAATGTAGAAATTAGGGACCTAAATACCCCGTGTTCATAGATAATAATAAATGTAATAAAATGAATTAGGAAGTGATCCATTTTGAGTATTTATTACCTTATTTTTAATATTATTTACTTGTAATTTTATGTATTTTTTTGGTGATGGCTGTACTTAACAACTGGCTTACTAAAGATCTCAACATTTAATAATCATTTCTTGACAGCCATTATGAGCTGGCTCTTTTATGTACTATTCTGCTTCCCCTAATAGTTGACAATGTATCAGTCAGATTCCTTAGGCACCTCCTGCTGAAAGCTCCATGTCTGAGTCCCTCTTTCTTCTAATCACTTTTAGTGTCTTACCATCTCCCTATCCATAGCTTTCACTGAGGCTGCTATACCTTGATTTAAAGGGTAATGAAGGAAGAAGTGGATAAGCAAGTGAAATTCTCACAGAGAAACCATTTGGCTATCTCTCATGATTATCACATATGCCCCTAAATTTCAGAGGAATTGACAGTTACTTTTTTTTGTTGTTAAGAAAGAGAAAGAGAGCACAGACAAGCAGGGAGAGCAGCAGGCAGAGGGAGAAGCAGGCTCTTCACTGAGCAAGGAGCTTGGTGTGGGACTCAATTCCAAGACCTGGAAATCATGACCTAAGCTGAAGGCGGACACTTAACCAACTGAGTCACCCAGGCATCCTGATGGTTACTTTAATTTTTTTTTTAAAGATTATGAGGGTTTTGGGGTTTTTTTTGTTTAACAGTTTTAGGTTCATAGCAAAATTAGAAGGAAGATAGAAATATCTTGAATACCCCTTGCCCTCACGCATGCATAGCCTCCCCATTAAGAGCATCCCCTTCCAGAGTGGTACCTTTGGTATGGTTGCTGAATTTATGCTGACCCATCATTGTTGTCGAAAGTCCATAGTTGATGTTAGGGTTCACTCTTGGTGTTGCATGTTCTGTAGGGTTGGACAAATGACCAGTACCTGTACCCATTATTATAATATCATACAGAGTATTTTCACTGCCCTAAAACTCCTCTGTGCTGTGCCTATTTATTCCCCCCACCTCCACCCCAACTTCTGGCAATCATTGATACTCTCCCCTACCACCATTTCTGAGTTGTAAAGCTAAAATAGGACTTTAAGAATGTAGAATAGGGTGTGAAGTTATCCACACATTTATTGAGTAGTAAACTAGGAAGGTATATAAAACTTTGGGTTGGAATAAGAGGGAGGACTTGCAGGGCTGAAGGGATGTCAATGGTTTCTTAACTACAACAATCTCCTTTTTAAAGGCTATACAAATACAAGGGTCAGTTTGTGGAACAACTCTGAATTGCACAAAACCCCATTAGGAAGGAGAAAAGACCAGGCTAGAAGGATGTGGACTGTGAGGACAGCCAGTCTGTCACAGGGATGGCTGGGCTGGGGGCTGCCTCTCAGGCCCAGGACCTGTAGGTAAGAGCAGGCTGGGAAGAAGTCCAGAGGCAGAGGTTAGTGCATTCACTAAAAGCCCTAGCCTTCCAGTTGGTCTCCAGATGGTGATACTTTCCTCAGGCAATGCAATCACTGACATTTTTCCTGTCTTTTTTCCAGAATGTTATACAGTTGGAATCATATAGTACATAGCTTTATCAGATTGGTTTCTTTCACTTAGTAATATAAATCCAAGTTTCCAACATGTCTTTTCATGGTTTGAAAGCTCACTTCTCTTTAGCATTGAGTAATATTCCACTCTCTAGGTGTACCACTGTTTATTTAGCCATTCATCTACTCAATTATATCTTGGTTGCTTTTAAGATTTGACAATTATGAATAAGGCTGCTGTAAAGATCTGTGTGCAGGTTTTTGTGTGCGTATAAATTTTTAACTTCTTTGGGTAAATTACCAAGGAATGTAATTACTGGATTGCATGAAAAGGATATGCTTAGTTTTGTATCTGTTTATTTCTGATAGAGATAAGTCTTTAACTATGATAGTAGATTCATCTACTTCTCTTTGCCATTCTGTAAGTTTTTGCTTCATGTAATTGAATGCTGTCGTTAGGTGTATATATGTTAAGGATTTTATGTTTTCTTGAAGAATTGGCCTTTTTACCATTACGCAATGCCTTTCTTTATCCCTGATAACTTTTTGTGCTTTGAGGTCTGCTCTGTCTGAAATTAATATAGCTTACTCCTGCTTTTTTTATGTTTAAATGGTATATTTTTCCCTCTCCACTTGCTTTTAATTTGCATGTGTTTATGTTTAAAGTGGTTTTCTTGTAGACAGTATATAATTGAGTCTTGTTTTCTGGATCCATTCTGCAATTTCAGTCTTGTAATTCACTCAGTTAGATCATTGATATTCAAAGCGAATATTGGTATCGTTAGATTAATGTCTGCTATATTTGGTACTCTTTTCTATTTGTTGCCCTTATATTGTTCTTATTTGTTTCATACTCCTTTTCTGCCTTTGTGGTTTTGAGGATTTTATATGATTTCACATTCTGTATTTTCTTAACATATTAGTTATGCTTCTACTTTTTAACTGTTTTTTAGTGGTCATTCTAGAGTTTGCAATATACATCTACAATTAATTAAAATCCACTTTCAGATAACGCTGTACTTCTTCACAGCTTGTGTCAGAACCTTATAATAACAAAAAAAAAACCCTAATTGTTCCCTCTTGTCCTTTCTATCATTGCTGCCATTCATTTCATTTATGTATAAGTATTTGTAAGAGTATATATACATAAGATATATTTATATATAAGCATATGTAATTGAACACATTGTTTCTATTATTATTTTGAACAGCTTGTAAACTGTTAGATCAATTAAGAATAAGAAGAATAACAGTTTTTATTTTATCTTCACTTCTTTCTTCTTTGATGCTTTCTTCTTGATCTGAGTTTCTGACATATTCTCCTCCTCTTCAAAGAACTTCTTTCAGCATTTCTTGAAAGTCAGGTCCATTGGAACAAATTATCTCAATTTTTATTTTTCTGAGAAAGGCTTTATTTTACTACTTCTGAAGAATAATTTTACAGGGTGCAAAATTTTAGGGTGGTGGTTTTTTCTCTCAAAACTTTAAATATTTCATATCATTCTCTTCTTACTTGCATGGTTTCTTTTTACCCAGCTGAAGAGAAGTCAGAAGTAATGCTCCTCTTTTTTCCTCTGTAGGTAAGGTGTTTTTTTCCTCTGGCTTTTTTGAAGAATTTTTTTTTAATGCTTGGTTTTCTGTAGTTTGAAAATGATATGCCAGGAGTAATTCTGGGGGCATTTTTCCTGACTGATATTATTTAAGCTTCTTAGATCTATGCTTTGGTGTCTGACATTAACTTGGGGGGAAATTCTCATTGTTTTAAATATTTCCTGATGTTTCATTCATTATCAATATTTGTCTCAGAAATCTAAAGTTGGTCTTTTAGAAATCTAAAATTCCACTTTTATTTTCTTAATTAAAAATATACTTAACTCTCTAAAATTAATTTTTGTGCTTTTGTATGTACACAGGACTTTCTAAAAGTAGAAACAAGAAAAAAAATTAATTTGAGGATTGGTCTAGTATTTGGGTGGCTTTCGCTTATTAAAGGCAAAATACAATTTTTTTTTTTTCTGACAGGATGAAATTATAGCAGCACCATTGTGATTCCAGGAGAGAAATTATATCTTTTAATATGTCAGAAAATAAAAAATAACAACAGTTCCTGAAAAATGTTCATAAGGATGAAATGGTAGGGACAACTTTGTGGCTGTTATGTGTCACATATATGTCTGCCTTTAGCTCAAGTCATGATCCCAGGGTCTGGGATTGAGCTCTGTGTTGGGCTCCCTGCTCAATGGGGAGTCTGCTTCTCCCTCTGCCCCTTCCCCTCATTCAAGCTCTCTCTCTCTCAAATGAATAAATAAAATCTTTTTTTTAAAAAGGATGTAGTGACATATTTAATTTATACAGTACTTTCCTCTTACCTACTGCATATACATTCCAAGATCCCCAGGGGATGCCAGAAACTATGGGTAGTACCACACCCTACATTTGCTATGCTATTTTCTATGTATACATATCTACGGAAATTTAATTTATAAATTAGGCCCAGTAAGAGATTATCAACAATAATTAATAATAGAAATAGAACAGTCATATACTGTAACAAAAGTTATGTGAATGTAGTTTCTCTCAAAATATTGTGCTGTACTCACTCCGCCTATGATGATGCAAGATGATAAAATGCCTATGTGATGAAATAAAATGAGGTGAATGACATAGGCAGTGTGACATATCATTAGGCTACCATGACCTTTTGATGAACATCAGAAGGAGGATCAGTTGACCACAGGTAACTGAAACCATGGAAAGCAAAGCTGCAGATGTGGGTCATTACTGTGGACTGACTTTGTCAGAAGATACAATAGGGACTTTGGATCCAATTGATGGAAATCCCTGTGTGACTTAGTTTCTTTACCCGAGAAGAAAATGGAAACATGTTCCCACCCCATATATTGATTGTATCTAGTAGATTATATTGGTTTCAAGGCTAGTTTAAAGGAAAAAATTATAGTACATCTTGGTAGGACTTTGGGAATAGCACAGAACTGAAAGGAAAGCTAACATGCCACATTTTAAAATGTATGTGAGCTGCTAAAGTTCCAGAATGCTAAAGCAATAAGCACTCAGTAGCAGCAACTAGAGTGATTTCTAGGATATAGCTGTGGGGATAAATCAATTTCAAACATTTTTGTACTTTGTATTTCTGTCTCAGATCCAAATTGCAGTGAATGAGCACCTGATTTGAACACTTAGTTTACCTTCTCATTGATTGACTGAAGGAGGGCAGCCTCTTTATCAGCAGCCCTGTCAAAGGTCCTCCCCACCCCGTCCAAGGGTGGGGGAGGGGGAGTAGTAGTTCCCTAAATCAAACCAGGGCACTGTACCGAAAAAGGTTCCCATGAGAAACTTTTGGCTCCAAGTGCCAGTGTGACACATTTGAGGCCGCACAGCATGTCATTCCCATTCATTATACTTCCTTCACTTTTTGTAATCTGAGACATTCTTCACAGTAAAAGCCAAGTTCTTTTTTCTCTGAAAAGTTTTTTCTGATTTATCTTGTCTTCATTAATCTTTTCTTTTTTTTTTTAATTCTGGTGGGCTTTTTCACAAAATTTAGAAGTTAATTGTATGTTTTTTAAAGTCTATAGAACGTTGACCTAAAAAATGGTACTAGGTCCAGCTTTGCCATTTCCTAGCTGTGCAAATTTGTTCAGTCAAACTTTCTGGGCTTCAGTTTTCTTTTCTCTAAAGAAGAGAGGTTACATAATTTTTAATACCCTGTAAAATCTTAACACGGTAATATACAAAAATGTAAAATAAGTACAGTATGACTTATAAGTGCCCACAAAATTTTTTAAATTTCCTTTTTGTGGTTACTCAGTAATGATACATCACACAATGCCTAAAAGCCTGGACAGAAATAGTAAGAGGGAATTTACTGAGTGACATAGCATGGGAATCATGTCCTTTTTCTAGGTTTTTTTTTTTTCTTTTTAGGAAAGAAATAAACACTTTTTAGTGAAAAATAGAAAATTCAACCTTTAAATTAACACAACAGTTTTCAAAAATTTGAATAAACAGGAATAAATAATAAAAGGAAATTTATAAAAATAAGCCTACTAAGAAAATAAAGTGGAATTATAGAATCTGTTATTTTCAGGTAGCCTACAAGTAAAAAATAGTTAGGCCAGGTATAAAAGAAATTGCCAGTATAGTGATTGTTTTTGAATGAAGTTACTCTTATTCTAATATTAATTATTTAGGATTCCTTAAAACACAATAATAAGATACTACTTTCTGTAATGATGTTTTACAGCTTTCTTTGGAATTAATATTCGTAAAATATATTTTTTATTTCATTATTTAGTTTTTCACATGCATTCACCATATTTTTGGTTTCTTTGCGTTTTTCTCTGTTAGACCATTTTTTTTTGTTTTTCTTTCTTTTTTTTTTTTTTAAACATGAGCCTTACAATTAAGTACTGGGATAGCAGGCAATATAATGGAGCCAGGAAAAATGAAGTAATTGTGGGAAAACAAAGCTATTACATTTAGCTTCACATATGAAGGTTAGAGTCAGATATTATTCAGACAGTTAAAAGTGTTAAAGGCAATTTTCTGGAACCATTAAGGGGCCTTGGAGTTAGGACTATCTGCATCTGTTAGGTGGCCTTCTCCATGTCAATATCCCTCCACCCAGCGGGGACTCCTGGGCTGTGGCTGCTGCTTTGCAGGCTACACCAGTGTGTTAATGTGCTGCTGGGGTAAAGGGTTGCTGCTGCCTCTTTTGAGCACCCCCTGGTCCTCCATCCTGGTTGCTATTTGTGGGAAAAAAAAAAATGATGTTCTTCCTGTGCTATCTGAAAGATTTAAGGTTAATTTTAATCAAAGAAATGGCCATCATAGACTCACCTTCATACTGTTCTTCTCTCTATGTTATGGAAAAATTGCTTTTGAGGACAGTTCAGTTGTCCCTACTCAGCTGGAGTTCTCTTTCACAACTCTGACACCAGTTCTGGCCTGGGACGAAGCATCCGTTGAATTACAAGAAGAGTTTAACTGTGATGCCAGTTCTAAAGAACACAACTGCTTGCTTTCTGAAAGATTGTCAGATGCGAGATGTTCTAGAAATACCGCAGATGTCATTGGCAGCTGTCCATGTCTAATGCACTGGACACTATCACCCAACTCCAGCTAGGTTCTGTGCCAGCAATCCTCTGGCTTGCCTTATGGTGGGAGCCAGCTAGTAATTTCCATCGCTATTCCTCAGGTTGCTAGTGGCTCAGGTTAGGTCAGGCAATTTGAAGCCTCCTTGGATAGCCCTCGCATGTGAACAGTGGCACTCATGATTTCTTCCCACATATCTCTGAAGAGTTTTGGTATCCACCCTCAGATAAGTCTGAGCAACTAAACAATACTGTTTGGAGACTAGTGTATGTCTCATGTGTGTCCAGAAGAAAGAAACTCTCACCATCTCAGCAAACTAGCTTCAGTAGTTTGGCCCGGGGAGCAACAGCGGTCTAATACATTGTGACATCATGATAACAAAGGTACTTTAGCCTGCTTCTTTTTCTTTCTAATATATTATATATATTGTGATATTGCTTCTAGGTTTCATTAAGTTTAAAGTTTGAAGTTTTTTTCAACCCCTACTAGAATAAAAGTTTACTCACTTTTTTCCCTCAGCATTTGCTAAGGATTAGGTCAAATACGCAACTTCCATCTTTTATTTCCAAATGATTTGGCAAGGAAAGAAATTGAACATATGAGCTCTACATACCTCTGAAGCTGCAGAATATGTCTGAGAAGGGTGTAAATGAAGTCTCTTTGGCCTCTCTCAGTTTGTGTATTCACTGTGAGTTTCTTCCCAAGAGCTTCTAAAATTGAAGTTGATGGCTGATCTTTTTGGTTCAAATAATCATCTCCTTGAGGATGCCAGGGAGAGCTATGGGGTCCAGGAAACCTCCTGTCAGAAGACTTTGTCTTTGTGCCTTTTCATGTAAACTTATGGATCTCTGTCATGTTGGGACAGTGTAGTGGAAGTGGTTGGTTTCCATTTCCTCTTCTTTTTTTTTTTTTAATTTTTATTAAAAATTTTATTTATTTGACAGAGAGAAACACAGCCAGAGAGGGAACACAAGCAGGGGGAGTGAGAGAGGGAGAAGCAGGCTTCCCGCCGAGCAGGGAGCCCAATGTGGGACTCCCGGGATCATGACCTGAGCCGAAGGCAGTCGCTCAAACAACTGAGCCACCCAGGCGCCTCTCCATTTCCTCTTCTAAGGTGTCTCTTGAATTTCACTTTATTTCCCTCCTTTGGAAGTAGCCAGTAGCTGTGGTGAGAGTTTAACGCAGAGACACATCCTCCAATTGTTGAGTTTTTTTGCTTGGAGCAGCAGCGGGGAAATCCATGTGTCCAGTATCCGTTGTTGCAGACACTATTTTGTCCCTGAGACCACTGAACTGGTTCGGTTCCACTTTGCAATCTATAGGGCCCGGGGGACAGTAAGGGGAATGCATAGAAGCTCTACTTGTTCAATAGCTAAGGATAAGCCTTTCTTCTCTGGAAAGGTGGTGGACAGGGTCGGGGGGGGTCTCTAAATGCAAAGCCCTGCCTTTCAAACTCATGGATATTAAGGTTGTTGTTTTTTTTCCCCTATGATTTATGCCACTTAATTCCTACCACACAGTAGCATCTGTCAAGAAGGGAAGTCATTATATATTATTTTGGAGTATGTTAAATTCAATTTGTATTTAGAGTATATATGAAATTAGGAATTCCTCTTTAGCCTCCATAATCATGATATTCTATTATTATATTTATATTAGAATATAATATATATTATAAAATATATTATATATACATTACATATATATAAAATACTATATTTATATATATATACTTGGAAATGGGGGCCTTTGTCCCATATATACATATGTGTACATATATTCATAATTTTAGTTAGAAAATATAAAATTAGTTTAGTGTTAGAGTTATGATAATTTCCATGCACTTGAAAGACATCATCAAAATTATAAGAATACTAATAAAGTATTATGCTACTTTTGTAGCTTTATGCTATAGCTAATCTATGTTTAGAGTGAAATTTATTAATCCTGTATTTTGGCAGCCTCTGATTTGCCTACTGTTATAACTTTCACAGATAGTGTAATCCTGAAATTCAAAAAAAATAAGAAATTAGTTTTAATTTATCTTGGCTCACACACAAGTTATACTTAGATGCCACTTCACTGAGAAAATTAGCATGTTCCATTTGACAAGTGATTAGGCAATAAAACTAATTGACTAAGGAAAAAATACTTCCCAAGTAATGGGAGAAACACCCAACATATGCCTATGGAGAAACATCTAACGTATTTAC
>PITA01025169.1:0-24884 GCA_004023965.1 Spilogale gracilis
GGCTATTAGAAAGGAAGACTTACTCCTAGTTTGATGTGTCTGTGAGGGGTAGTCAGGCAGGAGGAATCAGAGAAAGCTGCCTGAAAGATGGGGTATTTGAGCCCGCCTGAAAAATATTTAGGATTTAGAAATGTGGCAATTATAGGAAAAACATTCTAGGTACACAAAACAGCATAAGCAAAGTTATGGAAGTAAAGTCCTGCTGAGCAAATGCAAAATTTATAAGCACACAAAACAGAGAAAAGGACCGATACTCTAAAAGACATAAATCCAGTCCAACATGTGAAATATTCTTGGTTTGGACTATAACTGTGATGGTTAATTTTATGTCAAGTTGATTAGGCCATGGGATGCCCAGGTATTTGGTCAAAAATTCAGGGTGTGAGGGTGCCTGGGTGGCTCAGTGGGTTAAAGCCTCTGCCTTCAGCTCAGGTCATGATCTCAGGGTCCTGGGATCGAGGCCCTCATCCAGCTCTCTGCTCAGTAGGGAGCTTGCCTCCTCCTTTTTCTCTGCCTGCCTCTCTGCCTACTTATGATCTCTCTCTCTGTCAAATAAATAAATAAAATCTTTTAAAAAAATTCAGGGTGTGTCTGTGAGGTGTTTTTGAAGGAGATTTAACTGATTTAACATTTAAATCAGAAGACTGAGTAAAACATTGCTGTCCATAATGTGGATGAGTCTCATGCAATCTGTTGAGGACATGACCAGAACAAAAGGCTGACTCAACGTCAAGTAAGAGAGAGTTCTGACTGTTGGCTTTTGGATTTGAACTGGGACATCAGCCCTGCAGATTTTGGATTTACCAGCCTCCCTAACACGAGCCAATTTCTTATTTTTTTAAAGTTTTATTTCTTTATTTGAGAGAATGAGAGGGAGAGAGGGCACATGAGCGGGGAAGAGGGACAGACGGAGGGGGGAAGCAAATTCCCCACTTAGCAGGGAGTCTGAAGTGGGGTTTGATCTCAGGACCCTGAGATCATGACGTAAGCTGAAAGCAGACACTTAACCAATGAGCCACTCATGGACCCCGCCAATTCCTTATAATAAATTTCTTTCCCTTTCTTTCTTTCTTTCTTTCTTTCTTTCTTTCTTTCTTTCTTTCTTTCTTTTTTTTTATTTTTAAGATTTTTATTTATTTGTTTGACAGAAGGAGAGAGAGAGAGAGAGCACAAGCAGGGCGAATGGCAGGCAGAGGGAGACGGAGAAGCAGACTTCCTGACAAGCAGCGAGTCAGAGTCTGGCTCGATCCCAGGACTCTGGGATCATGACCTGAGCAGAGGCAGATGCTTAACCAATTGAGCCACTGAAATACCCCAAGTCATGTAATATTAAGTATGGATAGTTAAAAAAATATAGCAGATTTCCCTTTTGGAAGCTAACCGAATTTATTTTATTTTATTTTATTTATTATTTTATTTTATTTTATTTATTTTATTTATTTTTTTTTAAGATTTTATTTATTTATTTGACAGAGAGAGATCACAAGTAGGCAGAGAGGCAGGCAGAGAGAGAGGAGGAAGCAGGCTCCCTGCGGAGCAGAGAGCCCGATGTGGCCCTCGATCCCAGGACCCCGAGATCATGACCTGAGCCGAAGACAGAGGCCTTTACGCACTGAGCCACCCAGGCACCCTTATTTATTTTATTTTAGACTTTATTTATTTATTTGACAGAAGGAAACACCGCTAGAGAGGGAACACAAGCAGGGGGAGTGAGAGAGAGAGAAGCAGGCTTCTCACCGAGAAGGGAGCCTGATGTGGGGCTTGATCCTGGGACTCTGGGATCATGACCTGAGCCGAAGGCAGACGCCTAACCACTGAACCACCCGGACTCCCCCATTTTAATATATTACTTCATAAGAATGCTTCTTTAGCTATTACATTGGCATCCTGGCATTTATGGGTTGTACCCCCAAACTCTCAATTATTGATACTAAGCCTTAAAAGTGCATTCATGATTTAAGCTTTAGATTAAAGTGTAAAAGGAAAGCAATTTTTTTTTCTTTCAAGTAGCCTAGAGGATCTTTTGGTAAGCTATAAATATTTTATTCCTTTTTAAATTTGCTAAGTATTCATTTAGTTGGTGTCTATGGCAGTCATTTTGCATATTGTTATGATCCACATGGGATCTTATGATTCTGAACAGCAGAGACAGTGGCCGCAGATTCTCTAATACTTTACTCCCAGGCTTGGACATAAGGGTAGCTCTAGGCAAAGGGGTGACACACTAAATTATCACCGCGTACACCTTTGCTCACATAGTACCACCCAACTGAATATATTATTTGTTTATTCAAGTATAATTAGCATACAGTGTTATATTAATTTTAGGTGTACAATATAATGATCCAGCAATTCTATATGTTACTTAATGTTCATCAGAAGTGTACCCTTATTCCCCTTCTCCAATACACCCATCCATTCCCACCCCACCCAACCAAATTTAAATACCCTTCAAAAGTGGGACAATTAAGACATAAAAATAAGTGATACATCGATGGTACTGTGTCCAGTATATTAAATCAGCTTGATTCCCCTCTTCCTTCCAGAGAAAGGGCTGGCGATAACCAATAAAGAAGTCTTTTTGGTTTGTTTCGGATCTGCCACTGTTTCTGGCTGCTCCAGCCTAACTACCACCTGGTATGCTATTTGTGCTGAGAAAGAGCTTTTTATTTTTTCTTTTCTTTTCTTTTTTTTTAAGATTTTATTTTTTTTTTGACAGAGAGAGATCACAAGTAGACAGAGAGGTAGGCAGAGAGAGAGGAGGAAGCAGGCTCCCTGCTGAGCAGAGAGTCCAATGTGGGCCTTGATCCCAGAACCCTGAGATCATGACCTGAGCCGAAGGCAGAGGCTTAACCCACTGAGCCACCCAGGCACCCAGATCTTGATAGTTTTAGACAAATCAACTTCTAGATGTGTTACATTATTTTATCATTTATTCATTCTCTCACGTATTTAACAAGCCTTTGCTATATGCTTGATACTGTGTAGGGGCTAGGATTATAATGGAGAATAACATATTCAAGGTCCTTGACCTTAAGCACCTAGGGAGAGACAGATAAACAAGGAATGAAAAAAGATAAAAGAATAACATGTTAGTAGTGCTCTGAAGGAAGCTCTGATAGAGTAGGATTCTACTTAGGTTAGAGTGGTAAGGGAAGTCTTTTATGAGAGAGCTTATTTAATTTGAAACCTGAAGCACTGAGAAGGCACTAGTCATGCAGGTGAGGGTGGGGGGTCTGCTGGGAAGAGCAGGATGGCAAGTAATGAGGTTGAGAAGGTAGATAAGGCCAAAGGGCAAAACCATGATTCTCTGTTAGGTTATAGGGAGCTACTTAAAAAACTAAGTATGAAAACTTGTTTATCAGTATCAGCAGGTTAATGCATTTTCAGTTTTCCTGAATACGTGCATTGTAACATAAGTCTCCTTAACTCAAAAGAATGCCCCACTAGTGGAATTTGGGGTACTATGACAGGTGGCCTCTCCGATCACATTTTACATTGGATGGCCTACATGTCCCACATTAGGGAGCTCTTTCCCAGGTTGTATCTTCTTCCATCAATGTCCAGGAGTCTGCAGAGGTATCTTGGCCACCTCTAGCAGCCATGCATGGACCATGGCTCATATTTCCTCTTCAGTTAAGGTTAATAAAAGCTACCCAGTCATGACTTTCTTGGATTGATTGTATATGTCTACAGCACTGGAATTGTTAAGATGAGTTTTTAAATCTTTAAATATATTTGCCACATTTGCACTCTTTGTCTCTATACAATAATACACATTAGAATTTATGTATACATTTATTATATGATTATATAGTCCATACAATTATTATATTAGATCTATATACAGATAATGTATTAAATAGTAAGAATAATCTTTTATATAGAGAATTAGGAAAGAATTAATTTCCAAAAAGCCTTATAGTTGTATGTGAGATACAGATTGAGATTCAACAACAGGAGCTGTTTCAAATTCTAAATCCTTGGCTTTGATTAGTTTGTATTTATATTAAGAATCAGACTCTGTATTCAGCTTTCAGATTTATTTTTAAATATTCTACATTGATGTTTACTGAGAACTTCCATATTTATACATATTTATAAATGAAAAGCTTATTTATTTATTCTTTTTGTGTCTGGATTTTACTTATTTCTTACCCATCAAAAATAAAATGACCCTGTATTAGAATTCAGACTTTTTCAAGACCACTCCAAAATCAAACAAGATTATAGTGAGGGAAGCATTCTTTTGATTGCTTTTCTAAAAAAGCAAGGCTATACAGTGTATTCTGAGTGTTCACTTTGAGAAGGTATATTGTAAGCCATCAAAACAAAGCTGCCTTTCCTAAAAGTCAAATGAAGTCAACGAATGTTTACTGAATGTTTACGGTATATCAGGACCTGAGTAGTCACTGTGAGGGCAATGGAGTAATGTACAATCTGTGCCCTATAAGAGCTTACATACAGCCTAACAAGGGAGACAAACTGTAAATGGAGTGGGGGGTAGGGTGTGGAACTAGAACACTGACATGTATGGAGTGTCTACCATGGCCTAGGAATTGTGCTAGTTGCTTCTATGTGAATTATCTCACATATAGCAGAATTCATTACCATAAACCAAGTTCTTTAGTATTTTCCCACTCTCCCCCATTCATCCATCTTTAGGTCTTCGACAGTCCCCACCACAACTTCTCACCTCCCACACCCAATCATCACTGAATTCTGTTCCTGGATGCTGCCAGTAGCCTCCTGTCTGGTCTCCCTACCTCTGTTCTTTTCCCTTATTAGCTCATCTTCCTTCCACATTGTGCACAGGGTGAACCCTCTAAAAGACAAATGTAATTAGATTAATTACAACTCCTTTGGGATGCAAGTAACAGAATTCATTTAAAATAACCTAAGCAGGTTATTTGGGTGGCTTAAGCATCTGCCTTTGACTCAGGTCATGATCCCAGAGTCCTTGCTCTATGCTCAGTGGGGAGTCTGTTTCTCCCTCTAACCTCTGTCACTCCACCTACTTGTGCTCTCTCTCTGTGTCAAATAAATAAATAAAATCTTAAATAGAAAAAAAATAACCCAAGCAAAGGAGGTAATTTATTATTATGATTGTAGTGGTGTCTCTTGGGCCCCAAGGACAGAATGCAGCTGGGTCAGGTGAATAAAATAGATGAAGACTAAAGTCCTTTCTATCTCTTGTCATTGCTCCCCTCTACATACCTGCATCATTTATTACTGCAGATCAGCTCCTTTTTCTTTCTGATCTATGTGGCAGAAAATGACAGCAAAACTGAGTCTAGACTATCTCAGTTTCCATTTAAAATTCTTCTTTGGAACAGCTTGGTCAGGTGCCTCCCTTGGATCAGCCACCAGTGGTAATCAGAGTTTCTTTGTAAGGACAAGGTAGAGAGTTCTTTCTCATGTTGTATTTGCTTCCATCAATGCCCAGGAGTCTTTAGAGGTGTATTGGCCACGTCTAGCAGCTGGATTGTTGTTGGAAAAAAGGAGGAACAGTTCTCAGAAAAAGGGTTGCTAGGCAGCTAAATCAGTAGGTGTTTCTTGGAGAGACTGAGCATTTGAGTTGACTTGAGCATATGGTTGAGTTATGGATAAAGAGAAATAAGGCTGCAAAGATAATTTGGGGAGACAAATTTTTGAGAGTGTTTATGTGATGCTAAAGAGTTTGAGCTTTATCCTGTAGACACTGGGTCACTATTGCAGTTTTTATAAGGGAGTGACATGAACATTATTTAGGATATTCTAAGTAGATTAGATACATTTGAATAGGGAGAAATTGGAGGAGAGCTCACTTAAAAGATGTTGCAGGGATCAGATATGATGATAAGGGCATTGGAAGGATGTGACTAAAAATGTTAGGGAAGACACATTACTTGGACATAGTGGTGGGCTCTTGTTTTTTAATATTCATGAAATTTTTGAGATGATCATACTGCTGTTGTAGAAAAAAAAATCCCCCAAACCAAAAACCTAGATTATGTATTTCATAGCTCATAATGCTGAATCCATGTACTTAAAAAAAAAGATTTTGGGGAACCTGGGTGGCTCAGTTGGTTAAGCAACTGCCTTTGACTCAGGTCATGATCCTGGACTCCCAGGATCGAGCCCCACATCGGGCTCCCTGCTCGGTAGGAAACCTGCTTCTCCCTCTCTCACTCCCCCTGCTTGTGTTGCCTCTCTAGCTGTATTTCCCTCTGTCAAATAAATAAATAAAATCTTTTTTTTTTAAAAGTGTTCTTTTAGGAGCACCTGGGTGTCTCAGTTGGTTAAGCGACTGCCTTCGACTCAGGTCATGATCCTGGAGACCTGGGATCGAGCCCCACATCAGGTTCTCTGCTCGGCGGGAAGCCTGCTTCTCCCTCTCTCATTCTCTCTGCTTGTGTTCCCTCTCTAGCTGTGTTTCTCTCTGTCAAATAAAAAAAAAATCTTAAAAAAGTGTTCTTTTAAAAAGTGTTTTTTTAAAAAGTATTCTTTTTTAAAAAATTATTTATATTTATTTGACAGAGCAAGAGAGCACAAGCAAGGAGAGATGTAGGGGGAGAGGGAGAAGCAAGCTCCCTGCCGAGCGAGCAAGGGGCCCAACACGGGGCTCAATCCCAGGACCCTGGGATCATGACCTGAGCAGAATGCAGATGCTTACCCCACTGAACCACTCAGGTACCCCTGAATCCGTGTGATTCTGACAGCTCTATCACATTTCTGACAACTTCAAAATTTCTTTCTTTTGGGAGTTAGGGGCCAGAGTTTTTTGTTGCTGTTTTGTTTTTCTCCCTCTTTCTCACCATCAGTACTCCAGCTTACCACATTGGGAGGATATTACTAGAAATGATACGAAGCTGCAAAACACTGGGGACAAGTTAGGCAGGTAGAGAGAGTGACAAAATAGTGATGAATAATTTTCAATTCAAGATTGGAGTTTCTGTAACAAGAGGTAGTATCATTAACCAATCATTAACTGGATAGTGAGTAATTTTTAAAGATCTGTCATGCTTTCATAGCATCCTCTGTATAAAGTTTACTTTAGCACTTATCACAATGCATTCTGTTTGTCCATGTGGCCACCTGCACATTGCGTTGTCAACTTCCCTAAGGCAGAGACTCTTGCCTATTAATCTTTATATCTATGGTGCTTGGCATATAATATTTGATATATTTAGATGTCCAACAAATGTTGAATATCCTCCATTGATTATAGGATTTTAAAGGTAGGGTCAGTGCTTCTTCAAATACCCTATAAAGCACTTGGAAAGGGTAATTGAACACAAATTATTGATATATGAACTAAGCCTTTTCTCTGTCCTGCTTTTTTTGTTTGTTTGTTTGATTTTTTTTTAAAGTAAGAATTGGTACCAAAAAAAGTCTGAAGGAAGAACCAGAGCTCTAGGGTTGGGTGAAAGTTTTTCTGGGGACATGTACAAAAGCAGCAAAAGACTACCTGGTATGTGTGAGGACAGTGGATGAGAGAGAATACAGGGGATTTTAAGAAGTGAATTGTGAATTGTGTGTTCTCTTCTTGATATTTGTGATTTTTTCAAGGTCCTTTTTGTTTTTGGATTGTATTCTTTTGATAACACCAGATAGAACGACGTGGGTCACAGATTTTTAAATTTTTTATTTGTTTAATAAGGATCTGTGAAATGAAGGAGAAAAAAAAGATAGCTGGAAGAGAGGACAATGAGGGTCAGAAGAAAAAAGAAGGACTTTCAGGACGCATTAATGTCAGAATGTACAGAGGAGATCCATGAAGGTAAACCATACACCCTGATTTACATTTTGAAACCAATACATTTCATTGGAATTATATATACATTTTTTTTGAATTTAGTGAAATTTCCACTCAGATACAAGGGCTTGAGTTTTAGTGAGAGTTGAAAGCATTAGGAGAAGTTCATTTGGCATTAAGAAATTTAGCCCATCTTTTATTATAAATGAAATGAACATAGCATAGTCATTCTCATTAAAGAAAGGAAACTTTGGGGCACCTGGGTGGCTCAGTTGGTTGAGCGGCTGCCTTTGGATCAGGTCATGATCCCAGAGACCCGGGATCGAGCCCCATATCAGACTCCTGCTCGTCAGGAAGCCTGCTTCTCCCTCTCTCACTCCCCTGCTTGTGTTCCCTCTCTGGCTATATTTCTCTCTGTCAAATAAATAAATAAAATCTTAAAAAAAAAAGAAAGGAAACTTAACATTAAAAAAACCCCTCTATTATTAGTTTTCAAAATGAATTATTTTATAGTAGAGGCCAAAACTCCTTTTTTCCCCAAGGAAATTTTCCTCTTAAAGTTGAGTATTTTTATATGGAAACATCATTTTGGGAATCAATAAAAATACATTTGTTTCTCAATGACATATTTAGGTATTGACACTAATATTATATATTATATTAGACTATACCCTGAGGAACTTGAACATGCAACATCAAAAATATTCAAAAGGCAATAGAAATAAAATGAATTTCAAGAATGAATTCATTTTTAGGAACATTTGTAACTACTACTGTTATGTAATATAATCCTGAATCAATAAATTGTAAATATGCATAAACAAGCTAGAAGCTTATCTTGAAAGTTTCTTGAGGCTTGTTCACATTTTAAAAAGTCAGGCTATTGATTATAGAATCATAAAATTTGAAAACGGAAAGGGACCTTTAAGATGATTTTGTTCAATTCTCTCATTTTATAGATGACTAAAATGTGCTATTTAGGTAGCAGCAAAACCAAAGTCTTCAGTAATGGTTCTCTGTTGGGACAACATCTACTTCAACCTAACCATTCCTTCACTGGATCACTGCAATGCACACATGCTGAAACTCGGAAAGAACAAAAGCAAGCACAGAGTTCTCTGGCATTGATAATGTCCCCTCATGCTGAGCTAACAAAACCTTGAAGCAGAAAGGCAGCTGTCTTTTTTTTTTTTTTGTATTTTTGCGGCTGTCTTTTTTTAATTGAGCTTGCCTCTGTGTTAAGAGGGTGGATGTAAAGATAGTAGATGACTCCACTTGAATGGTTGTGGTGGCTGAAAGGAATCCTTCTTTTTTTTTTTTTTTTTTTTAGATTTTATTTATTTGACAGAGAGAAACACAGCCAGAGAGGGAACACAAGCAGGGGGAGTGAGAGCGGGAGAAGCAGGCTTCCTGCCGAGCAGGGAGCCCGATGTGGGGCTGGATCCCGGGTCTCCGGGATCATGACCTGAGCCGAAGGCAGTCGCCCAACCAACTGAGCCACCCAGGCGCCCCGATCCTTCTTATCCTCATGAGATATGGTTCACATGGTCATTACCAGATGGTTCTAGAGGGGTGGCTTTTAGAGTTTTGTTGTCAAGTCCACCTAGAGTGGGAAGATCTACAGCAGAACAGGCTGGTTTGCTCCCACTGACCCATCTTACACTTAGAGATGATAAAATCCATGCTTTTGTTGTAAAACAAATGAGTGAAGGCAGTTCTATGAGCAAAGTGGCCTTCAAATATTGCTAAAGGGTGATTTTCCTAATCCCCAGCCCATCATTGGAATTAATCCAGCAATATAGTGGTTTTTGGTTTACATGACTTTCTAAGTGACTGGAAATAAATACCTTCAGGATAGGGATAGTCTTCTTCCTCTTTGTATGTCAGACTCCTGGCTCCTGGCAAATATTACATAACATTTTTAAATTGAATATGTTGCTGTTGCTTTTTGGTCTTGTATCACTTAACATCTGGTCAAGGATATTTTAACTGAGTCTTGAAACAATAATAACAACAAGATAAACATTGAAAACATGCCTTTAAAGCCCAAGGCTTTATAAAAGGTACAAATTTGAGTATGTCAAGGACTCTCCTTTGCTCTTATAAACAAGGGAAGTTTATTAGTATGTTAGGTGCCATCATAAAATACCACAGACTAGGTGACTTAAACAAAATAATTTCTTTTCTCACAGTTCAGCAGGCTAAGAGTCTATCAAGGGGTTGGTGAGGTTGGTTTCCTCTGAGGCTTCTCTCCTTGCTTTGTAGATGGTAGACTTCTCCCTTGTCCTTAACATGGTTTTTCTTCTGTGCATGCACATTACTGGTGTCTCAATGTGTCCTAATTTCCTCTTTTATAAGGACACCGGTCAGATTGGATTAGTGCCTAACCTGAAGACCTCATTTCAGCTTAATCACCCTTTTAAAGGTCCTATCTTCAAATACAGTCACATCCTAAGCTACTGGGGTTGACTTCAACATATGAATGTTGAGGAGTCACAATTTAGCTCACAATAGGAAGAAAACAAAAACAAATAGCTTTAATACCATTCAATTCTGATGGGAAGGATCTGGGGGAAAGAGTCTCTGACAGGGTGTCATCAGGTAGAATGGAAGTCAGATTATCACTGATAATTAGATAGGACAGTCTCCTATTATTGGAGTCAAGAGTGATTTGGTGAAGGATGAGAAATCTGGTAGGTAGGTTAAGTTGGTTAATCCTTTCTGACACACCATTGTCATCTGATTCAGATTTTCTTTAACCAACTTCACCATCCTTTTGACTTGATCACTTGGTTGAGAGAGTTAAAATTATAATGGTGCCAGATCAGGCAGAGTTTTCATCTTTAAATTCAATAAATCTAACTGGTACAGAGATGTGTACCCATTGTTAGAAACAAATTTGGTAAACTGTGTTACAAATAATTGGCTCAGAACAACAAGCTTTGCAGCAGAACTCTGAGATAGAAGTTCTAGTCTTAAATGGTATCTAGAATAATCAAGACATACTCTAGAAGTCATTTTACGAAAATCAATATGAATTTTTGAAAATCTTTGGAAAGCCATTGTCTAACTGGGTAAGATGAACTTGCGCCCTACACTTTACTTTTTATGTCACAGTCTTTAACATACAATGCAGTAGTTTCTTAGCAATGATTTGAGAGTTAGATTCTCCTGGTACCAGTCCCATTCTGCCAGGTTCTCTCTTATGTTGTTTATTTCCAGGCAAGTAACTATTGTCTGTCTCAATTTCCTTTGTTATCTATAAAATAGGGGTTCATGCTTTACTTAACTTTGTGTTTTCTGGCAAAATACTTAACCATTTGACAACTCATTCATCTGTGGAACAGAAATATCTACTTCATAAAAGTTTCTTTGAGGACTAAATAAATGAGTATATGGAAAGTACTTAAAATAATACCTGGCATTCAGTAAGCATTCTGTAGGTGTTAATCATCATTAGTATAGTAGCAGGTTAGTTCTGCTTAATAAACATTTGTTACCTGAATGAATGATACTGAGTATGAGTAGTAAGAAACTGGTGGCATTCTGTAAGTAGGCGTACAACCAAATTTATGTGGTGAAGGGCTGTTGGTAAGGAACAGTGGCCTATACTGATGGTATGCATGCAAAGACAGTAAGTTTCTGATGACTTCCTATAATGTGTACTGTGCTATGCCTCTTTGGTGAGGGGGAAAATTCTCTGAAAAAATCACATAGTTCTATAAAACTCTTGCTTTATTTATCTATCTATCTATCTATCTATCTATCTATCTATTTATTTTTAAAAAGATTTTATTTATTTATTTGACAGAGAGAACACAGCCAAAGAGGGAACACAAGCAGAGGGACTGAGAGAGGGAGAAGCAGGCTTCCCGCCAAGCAGGGAGCCCGATGTGGGACTCGATCCCAGGTCTCCAGGATCATGACCCGAGCCAAAGGCAGTCGCTCAACCAACTGAGCCACCCAGGTGCCCCTCTTGCTTTATTTTTGATTTGGCACAGAAGGAAGGGTACAGACTTCATTCTGAGCCAGAAGAAGCTCAGGGAAGTTTTTGTTTCATGTATCTTTTTTGTCTTCGGTATATGGCAGGGTCAGCTAGTGCTCACCCAATATCCCTCCCCCTTCTTTCTTGTCTTTAGAGTCCTGATTTTGTTCTGGTGTCCACTCCATACCCTCTTGACACAGGAAAATCCTGATTAGTCTAAGTCAGTGATGGTAAACCCCTCCCCACCATCCCAACAGCCGAAGTCTCATTTGGGAAGAGGCATGAGACAGAGTTCTGGCCAATGAGAAAGGAGGGGGAAATCTGCAATGGAGGTTTGTGGAAAATATTTCCTTACTCATAAAAAGACACACAGGACAAAGTACCCTCTTTTTCTGCTGCATATTGCCATGTCAAGATGGAGTATTTTGCATTGTTGCAGCCATTTATAAGCTAGCTATCAAAGTGTAAGCAATCTTTCTGCTAGATCAAAGAGATTCAATCTATACTAGAAGCTTAAGCCTTGGTGTAAATGACTTTCTCTATGTCTCATATGAGGTTTGTGGTTATCTGGTTATTACATTATATATTTTTATTTTTAAAAAGATTTTATTTATTTATTTGAGAGAGAGAGAGAGCATGCAAGAATGGGGGGAGGGGAGGGGCATAGGGAGAGAGAGGGAAGCAGACTTGTCACTGAGCAGGGAGCCCAATGTGGAGCTCAACCGGGACCCTGAGATCTTGATCTGAGCTGAAGATAGACACTTAACCAACTGAGCCACTCAGGCCCCAACATTCTAGATTTTTAGACTCTTGATCTAGCGCATTCAAATATGTTGACAGTTTTTAGAATTAAAAAAAAAAGTGTTACTTTAAATCTCTCACTTTTCTTTCTTCCACAAATATTCTCAATCAAACCCTTATTTTTCAAAGAATAGCTTTATTGAGACATAATTCCTATATTATACAACCCATCAATTTAAACTGTATAATTTAATGGTTTTTCATATGTTTACAGAGTAATGCATCCATCACTGAAATTTTAGAATATTTTTGTCACCCCAAAAAGAAACTTTATAACCATTAGCAGTCATTTCTATCTCTATGGATTTAACTATTTGGGGATTTTTTTAAAAAAAGATTTTATTTATTTATTCAACAGAGAGAAACACAGCTAGAGCGGGAACATAAGCAGGGGGCATGAGAGAGGGAGAAGCAGGCTTCCCACTGACCAGGGAGCCCAATACAGGGCTCGATCCCTGGACTCCAGGATCATGACCTGAGCCAAAGGCAGATACTTTACCAACTGAGCCACCCAGGCACCCTGCCATTCTTCTTGATGATAGTTACCCTAGTGGGGGTGAAGTGGTAGCTCAATACAGTTTTAATTTGCATTTCTCTAACATCTAATGATAACTGAATACCTTTAATATGCTTATTGGCCATTTTTATATTCTTTGGAGAGCTGTCTATTCAGAGTTTGGCCATTTTTAAAAAAGAAGTAAATTTTTAGAGCAGTTTATTTAGGTTTATAGAAAAAATGAGCAGAAAATACAGAGTTACCATATATTGCCTTATCCATTGGCTCTTACCCCACCTGTTTCCCTCTGTTATTAATGTCTTGCATTAGGGTGGTACATTTGTTATAAAAGATGAGCCACTATTGATATATTGGTATTAACTGAAGTCCATAGTTTACATTGAGTTTCACTGTTTGTGTTGTAATTTCTATGAGTTTTGACAAATTTATAGTGACATATATTCACCATTACGGTATCATATAGGGTAGTTCCCACATCCCACCATTCATCCTTCCTGTTTTCCCTTCCCCCAAACCTCTGGCAACCACTGATCTTTTTACTGTCTCCATAGTTATACCTTTTCCAAAACTTCATATAGTTGGAATCATGATGTATCTAGCCTTTACAAATAGACTTCATTCAGTTAGCAATATGCATTTAAGGTTCTTCAGTGTCTATTCATGGCTTAATAACTCATTTCTTTTTATTACTGAATATTAATCCACTGTATGGATGTATCATACTTTATCCATTTATCTATTAAAGGACATTATGGTTCTTCCAAGTTTTTGGTTATTGTAAGTAAAGTGGCAAGATGCCTAGATGACGCAGTCAATTAAATATCTCACTTTTGATCTGGTTCAGGTCTTGATCTCAGGGTTGTGAGTTCAAGCCCCATATTGGGCTCCATGCTGGGTGTGGAACCTACTTAAAATAAATAAGTAAATAAGTAAATAAATAAATAAATGAATGAATAAATACGAAACAAACAAAGTGGCTATACACATTCATGTGCAGGGTTTTTTTTTTTAGGATTTTATTTATTCGAGAGAAAGAGAGAGCACACAAAGGGAGAAGGAGAAGCAGATTCCCTGCTGAGCAGGGAGCCTGATGTGGACTCAATCCGAGGACCTCGGAATCATGATCTGAGTCAAAGGCAGATGCTTAACTGGAGCCACTCAGGCACTCCCATCATGTGAAAATTTTGTGTGGACATATATTTCAATTTATTTGGTTAACACCAAAGAGTACATATGTAAAATATTTAGTTTTATAAGAAGAACCAAACTGTTTTCTAAAGTGGCTGTACCATTCTGCATTCCCATAAGTAATGAATGAGAGCTCCTCTTTCTTCCTTTGTCCACTTTAAAATTGGATTGTCTTTTAACTACTGAGTTGTAAGAGTTCTTTACAGAGTTTTATTTTTTTATCAAGGTCTTTTTTTCCCCCATAACCCAGCCAACCTATCCCTCCCTGGCCTATACATTTTAGATAAAGCGCTTCATAAGGTATAATTTGTAAAATTTCTTCTCATTCTGTGGTTTGTTTTCAAAAAAATTTTTTTGTTATTTTCTGAAGCATAGATATCTGTAATTTTTTTTGATATCTGTAATTTTGATGAAGTACAATCTAGTTCTTTTTTCTTTTGTTGCTTGTTTCTTTTAGAGTCTTGAGTAAAAAAGGTTTTGCGTAACCTGAGGTTGTGATTGCTCCTATATTTTCTTCTAAGAGTTTCCAGTTTTATCTTTTATGTTTAGGTCTTTGATACATTTTAAATTAATCTTTATATATGGTGTAAATTGGGGTCCAACTTCATTCTTTTGTATGGGGATATCCTATTGTCCCAGCACCATTGTTGTAGAGACTTCTTTCCACCACTGAATTGCATTGGTATTCTTGTTGGAATCAGTTGACCATAAATGTGAAGTCTTACTTTTGGATTATCAATTCTGTTTCATTGATCTGTGTTCTCATGCCAGTACCACACTGTCTAGATTACTGTAGCTGTGTAGGAAACTTTGAAATTGTTGTGTGAGTTCGCCAAATTTGTTCTTTTTCAATATTTTTTTTGTTTGTTCAGAGTCCCTTGTATTTCCACGTGAATTTTAAGATCAGTGTGTCAATTTCTTCAAAAGACCAGCTAGGATTTTGACCAGAATTGCACTGAGTCTGTAGATCAATTTGAGGAGTATTGCCATCTTAATAATGTCTTACGATGTATGAATGTGGGATGTCTTTCCATTTATTTAGATCTTTAATTTGTTTGAACAATGTTTTATAGTTTTCAGAGTTTAAGTTTTATCTTCTTTTTTTCCCAAAGGTTTTATTTATTTATTTGACACAGAGAGAGATCACAAGTAGGCAGAGAGGCAGGCAGAGAGAGAAGAAGAAGCAGGCTCCCCGCTGAGCAGAGAGCCTGATGTGGGCCTCAATCCCAGGACCCTGTGATCATGATCTGAGTTGAAGGCAGAGGCTTTAACCCACTGAGCCACCCAGGCACCCTAAATTTTATCTTCTCTAATTGCATTTATTTCTAAATATTTTACTCTTCTTCATGCTATTGAAAATAGAATTATTTTTCTTAATTTCAGTTTGGGTTGTTTATTGCTAATGTAGGGAAATATAATTGATCTCTGTATCTTGCAATCTTTTGAGTTGTTTTATTATCTGTAATAGGTTTTAGTAGATTGATCAGGATTTCCCATATATGAGATCACATCATCAGCAAAGAGAGATAGGCTTACCTTTTCCTTTCCAATCTAGATGATTTGAATTTCATTTTCTTGGCTACTTGCCCTGGCTAGAAATTCCAGGACAATACTGAACAGAAGTGGCTAAAGTAGACTTCTTTATCTGGCTCCTGATCTTAGGGAAAAAGCATTCTGTATTTCACTATTCAATATGATGTTAGCTGGAGGTTTTTCATGGATGCCCTTTACTAGGGTGCCTTGAAATAGAAGAGATAGCAAAGAAACAATAGAAAAAGAGATGTTGATGGGTTTTGTGCCCTGCCTTTTGGACAAAGTCCTAAAGAGAGAGTAAAACTCATGACTATTTGAGGCATCCAAGAATAAAGCCTGACTATGGCTCCATATGGATAGACCTAGGAGTTGAAATAAAAATGCAGTTAAGTTGTAGAGAAACAAACCAAGTTATATTTCTTCCTCATTGAGATTGCAAACTTGTTCTAATCACTGTACTATTACTAACCATGGAATATATAAAGTATTTTTTCTTTTGTAATTACTAGTAGGTATATAATAATAATTTCAAGTAATGCACTATTTTTGGATGCCAGTCCTGTTCAGTATGAATCAATGCAGTGAATAAAATCAGAGAATAAATTCTAAAATGCTAAAACATTTTTTGGAATTAGCATTGATTTGTTAGGGAGTCTCCTGTGGATATAGCAGGGTATCTTTAATTGATTTGGAGTCAGAGAATAATACATTTATAGAAAAGACAGTTTCATTTTACACAGAAATCAATGACATTTCAGCATGTAAAGACTGTTGGAAACCTAACTGAAGATTTGAATCTTGACATATTCCCTTATACACATTCAAAGGAAATATTTATTCATCTGTATAAAATGAGAAATTATACTTCTTATTTTTCAGGACTGTTGTGTAATCAGAAGCATGGTTTCAAGCAAAATGTGGATATACATTATGATTTTCCTAGCAAGATAATTACTACACTGCATTTTAATTAAAGGAAAAATCCATCTAAGTTCTTGAATTTGGCACTGGAATTCAAAACAAAAAAATTCTTAAAATATTCTTTTCCCTACTTTTTAATTTAATAACTCATTTTTTAAAAAAAGATTTTATTTATTTGACAGAGAGAAACACAGCCAGAGAGGGAACACAAGCAGGGGGAGTGAGAGAGGGAGAAGCAGGCCCCCCCGCCTAGCAGGGAGCCCGATGTGGGACTCGATCCCGGGTGTCCGGGATCATGACCTGAGCCGAAAGCAGTCGCTTAACCAACTGAGCCACCCAGGCGCACCTAATAACTCATTTTAAGAAGCATACATTATTGTATCCATTTGAGTGTTTGTTTCATTTCTCCATTTAAAAAATTTAGAAAAGCACTGATATTGTTGCTGTCTCTACTACATACTCAACTCATTATCATTCTGTCCTCTGGCTTTAAACCCTACCACCTCACTGAAATTGCCCTCTTAGAGATGGCCAATGACTACTTGTTGCTAAACCCAACAACTCACCTGTATCTACTGCTGATCCTTCCCTCCATTCTTCCTTACTTCTATGTCATAGTATCATACTGCTTTTTCTACTTCTCAAACTATTCCCATTTCCTCTGCTGGCTACATTTCTTCTTGTTTGTCCCCTAGGTGTAGACATATTTCATCACTGTGTTCTTGATTCTCTTTTCCTGCCAATACATGCTCATGATTTCACTTGATTTCTTTCTGTATACATTCTCTGTAGTTAGTAGCTATTATCATGATGAGATACTCATTCCCCCTCAGTATCCATGGACTCATTAGGGTAGCAGGAGAGATAGACCTGGCTTGAAAAACCATGATGATTCCTGGCACTGTGGGGACCAGGGATGTGATGTAAATATCTAAGACAGATGCACAGGAATTACCTTTGACAATGGTTTATATTTCCTACCTCAATAAACTGCAAACTCCATGAGGAACTTTCTATTGTATCCCTAACATTTAGCAAAGTGCCTGGAATATAATACTCCTAAAAAAATAAATAAAGAGTAGCACATCTTCAACATCAACATCAACACATTTTCAGCCACTTCTCAGTCCTCTCTTATACCATACTAATTTCATGCCACAATGAGTGGGGGCATGGGAGTGGGAAGTACCTCACTGTAGATGAAGATGTTTGTCCTGAGTGTTTTTTTGAGCTCTCTTGGGATATTATGACATATAGTATCCACGCATGAACCCTGGAAAAGTTCCTTGATGGATGCAGATAATTTAGAGATGAAGCTATTGCTATACAAATTTTCATCAAACTTCAAAATTCCATAAATCATAACAACACTATCTAACTCTGGTACAGTTCTAAAAGAAGTATATGTTAATGTAATAAAAAGGAATGCAAGGAAGGGTCTGTAAGGAGCCTAGAAGAAAGGGCATCAGTGGGCAAAACTTTGGTATCATGTTTCTATCTCTGTCTGGGAAGACAGTTGACAGGTCACCAGGCAGAAGCATTATTGTCTCTTGGCAAAAGTCTCTCTGTGGCTTAATGAATACATGAGGCTAATATAGTTATTGACTTTTTTTAAAAAAAGATTTTATTTATTTATTTGAGAGAGAGAAACACAGCGAGAGAGGGAACATAAGCAAGGGGAATGAGAGAAGTAGAAGCAGGCTTCCCTGCTGAACAGGGAGCCTGATGCAGGGCTTGGTCCCCAGTCTCCAGAATCGTGACCTGAGCCAAAGGCAATCACTTAACCAACTGAGCCACCCAGGCGCCCCTACTTATCGACATTGTTCAGCTCATTCTCCTAGCTCTGATTCTGTAATAAGGAGTCAGATATTTTACCCATCCTACATAGACTATTCTACAGGTATTAACTAAATAATGTTTGGGGCACCTGGGTGGCTCAGTGGGTTAAAGTCTGTGCCTTTGGCTCAGGCCATGGTCTTGGGGTCCTGGAACTGAGCCCCACATTGGGCTCTCTGCTCGGTGGGGAGCCTGCTTTCCCCTCTCTGTCTGCTTGCCTTGCTGCCTACCTGTAATCTATCTCTCTGTCAAATAAATAAATGGAATCTTAAAAAAAGAACCTAAATAATGTGAACTCTACCATTGAGTTGGTAGTTTATGTTTCATTTGAAAATTAAAATTCTGGGTTTACATCAGTGTGCACTTTTAGCATGAGTTAGTTGTCCCAAACCTAGTCATCTCTTGATATACTGACAAGATAGAATTTCTTTGACCTGAAAAACTGGAGGTCATACAGGGGAATGTAGTAGCTGTGTCAAGAAGATATCATTATGTGACCAACAATAACCTGACCCTTTCGATAACATGTCTGGCTCTCCTGTCTCTGACTCTGAAATCTCTATTTCATATCTCTTGCTCTAACTTTTGAGTCATAGTCATCTGGATAAATCCATTTAGATATCTCAGGTCCATCTCAGATTAATTTCTAAATGCAGATTAATCATCTCAAACTCCTAGTCCAACATTTCTACTTTGGATTTCTTCACAGGACATTTAGTCTTCATAACATTTACTTGTTTTACCTACTGTCTGTCCTCCTCCACCAGAATATAATCTTCACAAAGGTAGAGTTTTTGTATATTTTGTTCACTTCTGTATTCCTACTACCTACAAAAGTGCCAGGCATGAGGTGACTATTCAGTGGATATTTGTCAAATGAATCTTTATGCCATATTTGCTCCTTTCCTGGACTAAAGCCCTTACTGGGTTCATACCACTACAATTTTCTAGTATTTTCAGACTCAGATCCCTGTGGTTATTTTTGACTTTTCCCTATTCTCTTTCTATATCCATTTAGTAGACAAGTCTTTTCCATGTTGTTTCCAAATATCTTCTAGGTTAATGTTATACTTTCTGTTCTCCTTGCCACCATAATAAGTTAGACACTTAAAAACTCTGACTGTGACTATGAAATAGAGATTTACTAAGTCTCATGTTCTCCATGTTTTTGTTACCCTAATTAATCTTTCAAATCACTGCCAGATCAATCTTACTTGGAGCTCAGCTCTCATTATGTCATTCCTTACTTGAGGCTCGGCACTGTTTAAATACAGAATTCTCAGCATGGCATTTGGAACTGCCACATTATGACCCCAATCTGTCGCGTCAATTTTATCTCCCACTTTCCTTTACAGATTTCTTATGGCACAAACAAGCTGGGCTACTTGTTCTTTGAGTACTCTTTGAACTTTCCTATCTCTGTACTTTTCTCATGCTATCTACTTCAGGAATGTTCATTACCAGCCGTTATTGTATTATTTGCTTTTCTAAAGATAAATAATATCCATATACTACAATATATTTTTAAAAAAGTCTTATTTATTTTTGTGTGAGAGAGAGAGGAAGAGAGAGAGAGAGCAAGGGAGCAGGGGGAGGGGCAGAGAGAGAAGGAGAGAGAGAGTCTTCAAGCAGACTCCCCAGTGAGCATTTAACCCAATGCAGGGCTCAATCCTAGGATCATGACCTGAGCCCAAAATCAAGAGTTGGTTGCCTAACTCTGACTGAGCCACCCAGGAATCTTTATAATCTTTTGATTCACCAGTTTTAATAACTAACTCACTGTTAGTTGAGTTAGATAAGGATTTAGCACTTTTACACTATCTCACTTCACCTCTGTGCCAGGTGTCTCCTATTTGTCCTTCTGCTTCCACCAAACACCTGATCTCTCTCCTAGGACCCTCATCTGTATGGACAACACATACTGGCTTCTCGTTGGGTTTGGTCAATAGAGGTCTGAGGGAGGGAAGAGAAAGACGTTAGGGTATTTATTACCCAACTCCCTTCCATTGTCCCTCAAACAGAGGTTACTGTTTTTTTGTCAAAGTGGCCTCCACCCTTCTTCCTTTAGGTTTTGGTAATGGCTTCCTTCCTTCCTCCTAGCGAGTCTAACCTTGTGATTCCTTTCATTCTGCCCACATCTGTGTGAATAATTGCTATGTAAAGATATCCTTCTGGTTTATCCTAATTTGTGTGTACCATTTGCTTCCTGTTAGGATCTGCTGACAGGTATACTCTCCTTCCATCTTCCCAATTTAAATAAAAATTCCTGGTTAAGTCAAAATTTGTTGTTTATAATATTATGACATTACAAAAATTAGTATTTTCTAAGTATATTTTCTTTCTGGCATAGCCTTTTGTTTTTCCACAAGTTGGTTATTTTCTCATCTGCTTAGTTTTCTATGTAATTTTTGCTAATTCTTTTTTTTTAAAGATTTTATTTATTTATTTGACAGAGAGAGAGATCGCAAGTAGGCAGAGAGGCAGGCAGAGAGAGAGGAGGAAGCAGGCTCCCCGTGGAACAGAGAGCCCGATGCGGGCCTCCATCCCAGGACCCTGAGCGGAAGGCAGAGGCTTTAACTCACTGAGCCACCCAGGCGCCCAATTTTTGCTAATTATTACCAGGAAGATATTGAATACATCAGACATTCTATAAATTCTATTTATTCCTGGAAACTTCCCTCCTGGGCCTTACCATCTTTCTTTTCAATCTTATTTAGGAATTATCTGGAGCTGTTATCAATATTTCCAAAATGCTAAGAATTTCTCTTTATTTCTCTTTCTTGGTTTACTTTTTTGCTTTTCTGGAGCATGTGCTCTAGTAGCTTCCTAAGAAATGATACATGGGAAGTATACTTTAAGAGGCTTTGACTATCTGAAGAAGCCTTTGATAATTTGGCTGGGTATAATATTCTTGGTTAAAAATGACTTTCTCTCAGAATTTAGAAAGCATTGGTATATTCTAATTTCTTGTGTTTCGGTTGAGAAGTGCAGTGTCATTCTAATTTCTTACTTTTGAATGTGGTTTTAGAAGTGTTTAGGAGATTTTTTGTGTGTGTTTGTCCCTTTTCATGTTTTGACTGCAGTTGGCCCTTGATATACTCTTTCACTCTGAAGATCTCTGTCCTTCAGCCTTGATATCCTTCCTGCATTATTATAGAAGACATTCTCAGCCACCTTGTCAATTAACAGTCTATCTATATTCCTTCCTTCCTTATTATATCTCATTTATATCTATATTCCTTAATAACAGAGTTCTGATTTTATTTAGGCAGCAATGTGCCCACGATTGCTAAATCCAGTCATGGTAGTCCCATTCTTATTTGCCAGATACGGTACTTGCTTTGCCAGTTTACCTTGTAACTAACTAATGGTAACTCTGTAATGCTTTTCTGGTCAATGAAATAAGAGAAGTCTGTTGGAGGGAGGGAGAGCTGCAGTGAGCGGTTTTATTTTCTCATATGAGTCAGATGTATGGGAAGAGCTCATTGTATTATTTTTGTTTTCCTCCTTTGGATGTGATTATGAAAGGGCATGTTGTGACTTTAAAATTGTGATAACCATCTTTTCTATTGAAAGGCAGCAAACCTAAGGACAAAGTGCCAAAATATTAAGAAGTGAGAGAGTTGAGTCAAAATATTAAGAAGTGAGAGAGTTGAGTACCTGAGATAGGTAGGTATCTGGCCTACCTCCAGATGTCATGTTATATGAGATAAATACTTTTATTACTTTAGCCACTTTTTGTTTGGTTATTTTGTCAGCTGTAGTCAGCTGGACTATTTTTTGTTTACCCTTCCCCTCCCCCTCTTTTTTCTCCATCCCTTTTGCCACTATTCTTATTTTCCAGGAAATTTCCTTCAATTTCAGGTTTCAACCATTCTACTGAATTGTTAATATTAGCTATTATAATTTTAATTTCCAAGATCTCGTCTCTGATAGTTCTTGAGAAATTTATCTTGCCTTGTTTTCATGGACATGACATTCTCCCGGAAATATGAGGTTTGTTAATGATTGTTTTGAAAAGTTTTCTTCTGCTGCCTGCATTGTCTCTGTTTCTTCTGAGTAACTGTTTCTATTTGCTGTCTTTTGGGTTGGAGGCTTTCCTCAACTGTAGGATGATACTAGGTTGTCTTTTTATATTTAGAAAAGGTCCTAAAAATTTGATTGGAAGCTGTGTGTGTGTGTGTGTGTGTGTGTGTGTGTGCACGCACGTGTGTGTGTGTATATGTGTGCGTGTGTACTCCCTTGTAGGGTGACTGTGTGTAAATAAGATGAAAACATTTTTTTAAAAGATTCCCTAAAATAGAAGTATCTACAGATATTTTGTTTAGGATTTTAATTTCTCCAAAGAAGGATCATTAAAAAGGTATGTATACTGGCAAGCATTATAGGAGGAGGGATGGTGATGCTGGTGAAAGTGATCATGGGCCCCACAACTCACTACCTAGACTTTCACTTAATCCTTCTCAGTGATTTGCTGGTAAATAGGAACAAGGCCTCTGAAAGGGAAAAAAAAGCCCTGATTTGTAGCCCTTGCCAATATGTGAAATATAAATATTTTCACTGTATCCAATTTCAAGCTACTAACATGATATCACTAAAAGTTGGGAAGATATGCACATTAACTCAGCATTATATAGTATTTCTACCATACAGATACAATAGATGTAAATAACTTCAAGAGCAAGATGATAGTAAAATGTAGTAAAAATAATTAGGAAGTTATGAGTTTTGAGTAAGTATTATGTCTGATACAATTTATTTAGTTGTAAGCATATATAAAATAATTTTTTAAGTGGCTGTGTTTAGCAATTGTCTTGCAAAATTCCTGAATATTTAATGATCAGTTTTGGTGAGTTGGTACAAACTAGCTCTGGAGCATCACTGCTGTTTACAGTCCTAGGCCCACTTATTCTGTCTGTTTTTTCTGATTCTCTATTATTGATTTTCACTTGGAAGATTAGTTCCAGTATCCTACAAGGGAATGGTGGAGGATGAAGAGTGATGGCCTAATTGCATGGGTTATGAGTAAGTAAACCTAGGTATCTTCAGCTTGCTGTACAGGCTTTCAACAAATACTAATATTTTCAGTGCCACATGTAACTTCCCTTTTATACCTGGTGCCACAAAGTCCTAAGCTCGCTTTGGCTTTACCAGCAAAATAAGCTTCACTGCTAGTGTTTAAGAGTAGATGCTTGAGGAGCACCTGGATGGCTCAGATGGTTAGGTGTCTGCCTTTGGTTCACACATGATCCCCACATTGGTCTCTCTACTTGGCAGGGAGCTTACTTCTCCCTTTCCCTCTACTGTTCCCCCTGGTTGTGCTCTCTTGCTCTCTCTGTCAAATAAATAAATAAAATCTTAAAAACAGAAAAAAAGAGTAGATGTTTGGAACACGTGTGTGGCTTAATTGTTTAAGCGTCTGCCTTTGGCTCAGATTATGATCCTTGGGTCTTGGGATCAAGTCCTAGGTTGGGCTCTCTGCTCAGCAGGGCGTCTGCTTCTCCCCTGCCTGCCACTCAACCCTGCTTGTGTGCTCTCTCTTTCTCTGTCTGACAAATAAATAAATTTAAAAAATAATCATAAGAGCAGATGCTCTGTTCTTCTGGGCCAGTTACTGCTGTTCCATCTACTTCCATTTTATTTTTTTTTAAGATTTTATTTATGTATTTGACAGAGAGAAACACAGCTAGAGAGGGAACACAAGCAGAGGGAGTGAGAGAGAGGGAAGCAGGCTTCCCACCGAGCAGGGAGCTTGATGTGGGGCTGGATCTTGGGTCTCCAGGATCATGACCTGAACCGAAGGCAGTCCCTTAACCGACTGAGCCACCCAGGCACCCTACTTCCATTTTCTAAGAAGGTGTTGACATAACTTGTTATTATATTCTCTCCCATTTTCTTTGTTATTATGGGTTTACAACTTTTTTACTTCCCCCTTTTTGGTGGGAGCACATAAATAAGTGTGTTCAATTAGGTTTTTTTTTAATTGGAAGAGGAGCTCAATAAGTATTACATTTAAAATTTGTTGAATTGACTTAATATTCCTGGATGCCTATGGTAGCAAAGAAGATTTGTCAATTGATAGGACTTCACTAACCAATGATTTAGTTAATGTATTATTGTATTCTAGGTTATCAGATATCCAATCTGATTTTTCTTCCATGTTCTTTTCTTAAAATAAATTTTAAATTTTGGAATAGTTTTAGATTTATGAAAAAGTTGCGAAGATTGTACAGTGTTTTCATATATTCCACACCCACTTTTTCTTTTCTTTTTTTTTTTTTTTTTTTTTTTTTTTTTTTTTTTTTTTTTTTTTTTTTTTTTTTTTTTTTTTTTTTTTTTTTTTTTTTTTTTTTTTTTTTTTTTTT
>PITA01025170.1:0-19664 GCA_004023965.1 Spilogale gracilis
TCTTCCTGACGAAGTCCACGGTCTGCTGCGTGTGCATGAGCTTGTACGTGGCAAAGACGCGGTCCAGGAGGGGCCCAGACTGCAAGCCCGGGGTCAGGCAGCAAGTTCGCCCTTAGTCCCTGCCCTTCACACCCGGGGGGCCCACCGCTCTGGTCTCCCAAGCTTGGCCCCAAAGGGGTGAATGGGGGAACCCTGAGCTGTGCAAAGATGGGGCTGAGGCCGTGTGGGGCCGGGGCTAGTGTGGGGCCCTTACCCTGTAGTTTCGGAAGCTGCCCTTGTCTTTGGCTACCTCTGGGTCCACGTCAGGCCGGTAGACCAGGGAAGGGTCTGGGCCCTGGTTGGGTGAGGGATTAAGCCCATTTCACCATGAAGCCAGCTCCATGAGGAAGTGAGGACATCCCCATGGGGACACCAGAGCCTAAGAGATGGACCAGCAGCCCTCCCGAGCGGGAGGCAGCCTCGCTGTGGGTGTCCGTCCCTGCACAGTGGACGTCAGCCAGACGCCTGCTTCGCGGTGACGCAGGGGGTGCCTGGGATGCTGTGTGCGAGCGCACAGCACCAGCGGCTGGCCGGCATCTCCTTCTCCAGACCTGAGTCTGCAGGGAGCCCAAGGGTGGGGCTGCTGACCCTTGCCCCAGCTAACCCTAAACCGCGGGAGGAAGACGACGGATCCCTCTGACCCTTTGACCGGGACCAGCGGACTGGCGGGAACCAGCTGGGAGAGGGTGGGGGCTGCCGGTCCCTCCCCGGGAGGGAGGGACCACCAGCCCCCTGGTGGGCTGGCTGTGGGGCCATGTCCACACTAGGTCTGGGGTACTCACCACAGACACTGTCTTCATCTCGAGGGAGCAGAGTTGGCAGGTGGGTGAGAGTCCCACGGGCTCTGTGCCCCTATATATGCCCCCAGGTTACATAAGTGACCGGACACCACCCAGCCCCTTGGCCTTGGCCCTCGGTAATGAGTGACCATCCACCGTCCTCCTGGCCTCAGAAGTTAATGTGTTAGCCCCGGTGCAGCTCCGGGCGCCCCGGGCCGGGCCCCAGCCCCCGCTCCCTGACTTCAACCTCCTGGAGCCACTGACCTCCCCGCGACCCTTAGCCCCGAATGGCTGTGCTCCACCCATGTGTCCCCCAAGAGTTTTAGACCCCACCCTGCCCACAGGAGGCCCCTCCCGACTGGTTGTGCAGACCCCGGACCCCACCCATCAGCCTCAGGCACTTAGGATTCTGGGAAGGGCAGGGGCTCCTAGGAAAAGCTACTGTGACACTTGTTAAATGGGAATGAAAGACTTTATTCACCGCCATTGCCAGGGAGAGGCCAGCAAAGCCGGCGGGGGATTGGCTGCTGGTGAGCAGAGTGGGGGCAGATCCCGAGGGGGGGATCCTCTCTAAATTGGCTTACAGGAATCTTGCTAAAAGGCAGGCCAGGTGATCAGACGTGGGGGGAGGGCACGGGTTCTCGCTGATGCTGCCCAGGCCTGGTGGAGCAGTCTGGCTAGTTCGGTCAAGGGTGGGCTTTTGTCTGGCCTTTGAGGTCAGGGGCTCCGTCGGGGCAGAGGAGGATTCAGCCGCACTTACCAGGCACGGGGGACCGGGTAGGCCCTGTGGGCAGGCAGCGGGGGCCTAACTGCTAACCTAGGCCTGCCTGGGAGCTGACAGCGTCCCAGGAGGAGCAAGCAGGAGGCCGACAGGGCAACAAAATAAGTCACCGTCACCTACTGGCCAACGGGGGTGTCTGAGTGTGGTCAGGTCAGGGAAGTGTGCAGGTGGACGGAAGGCCGCGGGGGACGCTGACATGGGAGCCTGCGGGGCAAAGCCCCTGCTCCACTTCACTGAGGCCGTGGGGGGGGCTGCTTCTGCCTGTGCTGAGGATAAACTGGGGGGCAGTGCCGGGGCCCCCTATTTAAAATGGCAAAGCGCAGTCTGCCTTCAGGACTCTGCTAGCCCTTACACAGGCTGCGTCGTTTGCTTATCTTCCCTTTGGGGTTCTTTTCCTTCTGTCTCCCACTCTCCTGTCAGGTGGGAGGGCTGTAGTCCTTAATGTTCCTCCCGGCTCAGCAAACAATGCCCAAGGCAAGGAGGGGGCCTGCAGGGAGGGGACCGGAGCCGGCTCCCCAAAAGCAGGTGGCGGCTGGCTCAGCATTTGTGTAAGGAAGACGTGGCTGGTGGGGCCCCGGGGGAGCTCTGGTGCTGCCGTGGGAAGTCCAAGCAAGGCATCAGGTGGGTGGCCCCGACGTGGCCTGGAGCTCAGGGGCCAGAGGGAGGCCGCATGTCACCGCACAGGGACGCCTGGAGGTCCACCGTCCTTGCTGTCCTTCCTGCTTTGAGGAAACTCCACCCCACACTGTGGAGTGGCTCAGCCAGGGCACAGCGCAGGCGACCCTGGGGGGTCTGGCTGCTGTGACCAGCGAGAAGGGGACAGTGTGGGCAGGTAACCCCCACAGAGAGAACATCCCCCATGGAGGACCAGGCCACACACTGGCCCAGGACTGGGAGCCTTAGGGAGCTCCTGGCCACCTGGCACTCCTGACTGCCCTTCTGCTTCCGCTGCTTCTCCCCAGTCCCCCTCCCCAGGTCCTCCCTGCCCACTCTCCTGGCCTGACCTGCGGACACCCTTCACTGGCTCTGAGGCCCCGCCCACTGGCCTTTCTTGCCCTCATTGGTCCCAGCAACTCCCAGTGGCTTTTTTGGGGGTGGGCCCCGCAGCCACACCCACAGTTCCTTCCCCCTGGGACCCTTGCAGTTCTAGACCTACGCTTGCTTCCTCCAGGCAGCCTTTCTTGCTTGCTGTGCTCCTCTAACCACGACAGGGACCAGCTTCATTGTTGGGCAGGCGCTGGCCTCAACTGTCCCCATGGGGCCTAATGGAGGGACGATGCCTTGCCTGGCCAGGCAGTTCCCCAGCCAGGAGAGCAAGTGCCAGGGCGGGAGCCTGGGTGCACGTCTCCAGGAGCCTCCCATCCTCAGGGGGCCCAGGGTCTCTGAGGGGCAGGCCTGCCCACAAGCCAGGGCAGCCGTGACCTCTGTGGCTGTGCTTTCTGCTTGGGAGGGGGTGCTAGTGCTCCCCACACAGGGTGACAGCCGAGGCGTCCCGGTGCTTGCTGTTTGCAGAGCCCCAGAATCCACCCTCCTCTGGGGCGCCTAGGGGCTCTGATGGTTGAGGGGCTGCCTCTGCTCAGGTCGTGATCTCAGCGTCCTGGGATTGAGCCCCATGTGGAGTCTCCCCTTGGGCTCCCGCTAGGCGGGGGAGGGGGGTGTTTCTGCTTCTCCCTCTTCCTCTGTGCTCTCTCTCTCTCAAATAAGTTAAAAATCTTTTAAAAAAGAGAGAAAAGAAAAGAAAAACCACCTTTCTGAACACTGGGTCAGGCCTGAATGACATGACGGAGCCCAGGGTGGGGAGGGGAGTGGGGTGTCAGTAAGGAGCAAAGAAAGGCTCGGGGATCACAACACAGAAAGGGCCAGCCCGGGGGGATGTACACCAGAGCAGGCCCGCAGCCTTTCTCCAACCTCTACAGGGCCATCTGTCTCCCTAAACTCTCCACAAGACTGCTCCAGCCTCCTGCCCCCCCCCCCGTGCCTGCTCCGGGGGTCCCCACGCTGGGCAGGTGGGGGTCGGGGAGACTCTGCTGCCTGTGGTGCCCCCCATCCCACCAGAGGCACTGATGGTTCCGGCTTCATTGGCCTACTTGGGCTGGGAGATCTTGCCCCCCACCTGGCTCCGCCCTGCCCTGAGGGATGGCAAGGGGCATTCTGCTCTGGACTGCCCTGCCCTCAAAGCCCCAGTATACCTCCAGAACCTCAATGGCCTTTCCCAGGTTTCCCAGGCACCTGGCTAGAGATCCAGGGAGGGCTGTCCATTTTCACCTGGAGCCCAGGCCCCAGAGTAGGCCAAGTTCCCCGCATGACCTCCCCCGGCAAGGGGACCACAGTGGGGGCCT
Organism: Spilogale gracilis; assembly: GCA_004023965.1. Taxonomy (NCBI): domain Eukaryota; kingdom Metazoa; phylum Chordata; class Mammalia; order Carnivora; family Mephitidae; genus Spilogale; species Spilogale gracilis. The sequence goes on from PITA01025170.1 coordinate 3,939, forward strand.
CTCGCTGCTGCCTTCCCCGTCTGCCTTCCCCGTCTCCGGGGCACAGGGAGTGGGACAGCTGCAGATCTGGAACAGGCAGAGTGTGCTGAGGGGGGCACCTGGCTTCGGCTCCCCGTCCCTCAGCAGACCCTGCCCCTCTGAAACCCTTCTCAGGGGCACAGACTCTGCCTGCAAATCTGCTTGGGTCCACACGGGAGCCTGGGTTTCTTCGTCCAAAGCCTTTTAAGGGTGCCGGCTGCAGAACCTGGCGGGGGGTGGGGCGGGAGTTGCCTCCAGCCTGCACAGGGTTCCCGTGAGGTCCAGGGGCTAGGTGGGGCTGGGGGTCGGCCAGATGCAGCTCTGGGACTAAGGTGCAGTGTCCTAGCGGGACCAGGCGTGGGGGACAGCCCACCCTGCCTCAGCCATAGCTGTGGGGGCTGCTGGGGTCCATGGGGGCTGAGTCCCGCGGGCCGGCTGACCCAACCAGCTGCCACAGGCGGTGGCTGAGGTTCTGCACCTGGCAGGTGCCCAGCGCGCAGCCCACCCGCAGGAGCTGGGCTCGGGACCTGCGGGGGCCCAGGTGCAAGGGGGGGCTGCCCCGGAGAGGCCGCCCCGTGGCAGGGGCGCGGCTGGCGCTCCTCTGCGGCTGGAGGGCCTGGTGTAACCTCCAGAGCACAGGCCCAGGTGCGTGGCGTCGCGGCTTCGGGCCGCTGGAAGGGGTCCTGGCGGGGGGCTCCCTGCGGAGGGATGGAGGAAGGAAACCCGATGGCCCGACTTTTCAGGCCCCCTCCCAAAACCCCCTCCACACAGGCCTGGGGTCATGGGCAGGGGAAGCCCAGTTTCCCCAGCAGCCTGGAGCATGGCCAGGGGAAGCCCACTGCACCCCTCCACACACACTCACACGCGCGAACACACACAGTCTGTGGAGCACGGCCAGGGGAAGCCCACGGTCCCTGTGGAGCTCTGGGCTTGGGTCCTGGCTCTCAGCCACCTCAGCGGCCCAGGTCACATGTCCACTCACCTGTGCCTCCCTGGGCAAAGGGCAGCGCTGGCCTCTGTGGGTCACTATGTTCACGACCCACATGACCCCCCCCCAGCCCTCCCCTCGAGGTTGGGGAAACTGAGCAATCCTGGGGAACTGTCCACCTCCCCTCCCTTAGCCAACCTCTCCTTGAGGGGGTTGGTCTACCAAACCGGGAGGGGAGTGCCCCAGGAGGGAGGCAAACACAGAGGGGCCTCTTGCCCTGCTCAGGGTTTGCTGAAGGCATATTTTCTGGACCTCGATTGGGGAGGTAAGCCCTAACAGCAGGTGGGGGGGTTTCCCCAATGCTGGAGGAACGGGAGAAGGGGGTGTTGGGGAGGGGAATGGAGGGGGCCCTCCGCAGGCATTCTGGTTTCTTTCCCTGTGGGCCAGGGTCTGGGCTGGTGTGAATCCCACTCACCTGGGTGGGGCAGGCCGCTGGCTCCCGCCCGGGCCGCGGGACGCCGTGCCAGGGAACAGCAGGTGGAGGAGGCTGATGCAACCCAAGGCCACCGTCAGGAGCCGGGCCATGGCGGGCGGGCGGGGCTGGAGGGAGTGTGAGCCGGGCAGGTGCGGGGGACCAAGGGCCCTCACCTCCGGCCACCCCTTTCCTGGGCACCATTGGGAAGCCCTGTTGATCAGGGGCACAGGCATGGGGACAGGCAAGCTCTTACCTATGGCTGTTGGCGGGTAAGTGTCAGGAGAGAAGAGGGCCGGTGGGTCTGCTGTTGGTTGGGCTGGGAGCCCCTGGCGGGTGAGAAACCTCCTTGGTCAGTTTGTAGTAGGCAGTCGGTCGGGGTCCTGCCGGGGACCTGCCTCCGCACCTCCAGAGCTAAATAGTCTTTCCAGGAAGAGGAGGCGGGGCCAGATGCCCCAGCTGGGCGGGAGCCCGGCCCTCCCGCTCCCTACTCCCGCGGGTCGCAGGGAGGGTGCGGACGGAAGGAGGGGGTAGCCTGACCGGAGCTCCATCCCTCTGGGAAGTGCTCAGACTGGCTACCAGCCTCTGCCCCTTCTGGTGGAGAGCACAGCCCAGAAGTCTGGGAACCTTCCTGGCTGAAGAGTGGGTATTAGGGGTGCAGCCCACGAGGTGGGGTCTCCCCCCAGCTGTGTGCCCTGCCCAGCAGCCTGGGAACTGGGCGAGGATCCCGCCAGTGGAGAGCAGCACCGCAGCTAGTCAGTTCCAGGAGCGGGAACCGGTACCCTTCCTCCAGGAGCCGTCACAGCCGCATTCTGAAAAATCCCCACCCTCTTTTCCCCTACTGCTGAAGTAGTAAATGGTTTTGTTTCTGCTTTTGTTTCCATGACCCCACAACCCTCTCCCTCCCCCCACGCCCCACCCCCAGCAACCCTCAGTCTGTTTCCCGAGATGAAGAGCCTCTCAGGGTTTGTCTCCCTCCTCGTCCCATCGTGTTTCATTTTTTTCCCTCCCTACCCCCCGCCCCCCCCGCCCTGCCTCTCAAATTCCTCATATCAGAGAGCATATGATAATTATCTTTCTGTGACCGAGTAAATGGTTTTTGTAAGAAACTTAAATAAGTATAAAGTGAGACTCCTGCATTGCCACCCACCGTGGATTCTTCTGGGTGCTCACCGCACTCCCGACTTCCTCTCTGGCACACCAGTGCATTTCCCTGCGGGCAGGTGGCGCGTGTGTCACGGGCACTGGCAAGTAACCACCGCCGCAAGGAGAGAGGCCTCCATCCCCTCTATAGGTAAGTCTCTGCAGGTGTCCTGTAGCTTCTTAATTGCTCTTTCATTAAAGAGCAATTAGGTGACGTCAGGTCTTTTCAAGAGCAGGAGCCCTTCTTTTTTTTTTTTTTTTTAAGATTTTATTTATTTATTTGACAGAGAGAAACACAGCCAGAGAGGGAACCCAAGCGGGGGGAGTGAGAGAGGGAGAAGCAGGCTTCCTGCTGAGCAGGCAGCCCGGTGTGGGGCTCGATGATCTCGGGTCTCCGGGATCATGACCTGAGCCGAAGGCAGACGTTTAAGGACTGAGCCACCCAGGCGCCCCGCAAGAGCCCTTCTGTCGCGAGCTCAGAGCAGTGTCTGGATGGGACACTTTCCAGGAAGGGGAAGTTCCGGTTGGAGGTGAAGCGTGTTTGTGTTGGCCGTAGGTGCGAGCTCCTCTCCAAAGAGCTTGTGCCGTCTGCTCTCCACTGACGGTGGGCTGGGCGGTGGCCCGTTCCTTGGGTTATCCCATCATCCCCCCACCGCCCCAGACGTTTCTCTGATCGTCGGAGCGTCTCTGTGTCCATTCCCCTTTCCTCCTCTGTGTGAGCTGCTCCAGTCCTGCTCCCTGTCAGGCATCACGGGTGGCCCGGTCCCTCTCTGTTCCTCCTGCTGCACGCACCATGGGAGCTCAATAAACATTTGCTGGGGAATAAATCAACAAGTGTTGAACACATGACATGTTAAGGAGCTCGGTTTACGTCCTGAAGAACACAGGGGGGCATCACCAGCCGTTCTGGTTTCTATTGGTTCATTTATTTTTATCTCCCGGGGAGGAGAGAGAGTGAAGCCATCAAGTTTCATTAGAAAAGTGCTGAGCGGCGGTGGGAGGGGGGTCTGGGCGCCAGCAGAGGGGTCTCAGAGAAACTGAGTGACACTGGGGAGCAGGGGAGGAGGTCGGCCAGTCTGTTTGCTGATGCAGGGAGCCCCTGGCGAGGCAGGGTAGGTTTGACTGCCTGGGGTCACCCTGGCAGAGGTGTCCGGCTGCCTTCTAGCCTCGTGGATCCGGGGCGGAGGAGAGAGCAGAGCTAGAACACAGGTCTGGGAGTTTCACAGATGGCAAGGCTCTGGGAGGCGAGAGGTGTGCTGAGCTCTGTCCCCAGGCAGTGCAGAAAGAGGACAGAAACCACACCGGAGGGACAACCAGGGAAGGGGAGGGCAGAGGACCCTGGGGCAGGCTGCCTCCTTCCCCCAACCTGTCCACCATGGTCCACCACCTTTCTGAAACTCAAAGGTGATCGTACTACTCACCCCTCCAAAAAAAAAAAAAAAGTAGATCAAAATTCCTTGGCTCTGCAAGATTTTTGATCTGGGAAAGGTAAGGTAAACCTCAGTGCAGTTCACAGACATGTGGCTCAGTGCATTCTTTCTTTCAGAATACTTGCTGCCACCATGGGCCTGTGGTCCTGTCTCCCTCCAAACCCACACCTGCATGGGGTGTCCTCTGACAGTCCCTGCCCCAAGTCTCAGGCTGGCTGCCTATTTTGCCGCTGTCCCTGTGACCAGATGAGAGGCCCCTTTGTGGCCCCACAGTCCTCTGGACAGCACATCTCGCTGTCCCCACCGTCTGTACCGGTACATGTGTCCTCCACGGGGGGCCCAGCGGCTACCTTCACTTATGCCCCACTGCAGGAGCTGCTGGTCTGGGGAAATTCACAAGAACGGCAGAGGTTTCCCTGGCGAGTGGGGACTGGGCCATCGGAGGAGGCAGGTGGTGTTGGTGCCATTTGGAAGAATGCTTTAAAGAAGAGATTTGTGTGGGACAAGGAAAGCTATGGTGGAGGCTGGCTGGGCAAATGGCTTGAAAAGAGGTTTTGCTTGAATGTTTCAAGAGTTTAATCCTCATGGCCAAGATCCATAGAGTGCAGGAGTGAGGACGGGTGAGGAGGGCGAGGACACAGGGAGCATTGATCGGGAACAGCAGGCCTGGGGAGGAGGCGGGAGGGGCCGAGGCTCACTGGTAAGTGCACAGAGGAGCTGGGGTGTGAGGGGGCAGGATTGGGGTGTGGTAATGCAACAGAAGGCCTCCCATCTGATGGCTTCGTTCTCTCTGTGAAGGACCGACAGTGGGGGCGCCTCTGAGATGTAGCAGATGGGGTCGGAGACAGTGGGGGCGCCTCTGAGATGTAGCAGATGGGGTCGGAGACTGACCGGACATCAGCAGGCTGGGCAGTGGGGGCAATGGGCACGATGTCATCAGGGCTGCGCGTGGGTGTGGTTTGCCTGATGGGGATGGTGAAACAAAGTCCGGGAGGAGGGGGCTAACAGGCACCTGGGCAGCATGACAGGGATGGGAGCCACAGTGGGTGGGGGCAACAGGAGGGAAAGAGGAAGCCCGGGAGAGTCCCTCCCTGCAAGAGGGCTGAACCTGCCCCGGCAGGAGAGAAGAGGTAACAGGGCAGGCACCAAGTCCCAGAAGAGGGGGAAGCGGAAGGAAGCATGTGTCCCTGAGGGCAACAATGCAGCGATCAGCTGACTCGATGGTGAGAAACTCAGTGCGGGCAATCGTGGTCTAGAAGGGACCCCAAACCTCCCCTCAACCCCTTAGGAACCTCTGAGAAGGCTACAAGGGTTGGGCTCCTTAGGGCGTGAGGGTGGGGACCTGGGGTGCAGCATCTGCACAGTCTCTGAGGGCCAGCCAGCCCTGGACTCAGTTGTCAGGCCAGAGGACTTGCCAGGGACCCTGCCCACGCACCGCTGAACGCTGTGGTCATTGCGGTGGTGAAGGCCTCTTTGGGTTGCGTGGCAGAAACCAACTCAAGCCACCAGGGGCCAAAAGGAGGGTTTCTCGGTCTGTGGACCCAATACCCAATGGAAGTAGAGGTGTGACTGAGCCTGTGCCCCAGGCCCTGAGCCCGGGGAGTCATGGGCCTGGTGGGGGGGCTGGGTTCGGTTCATTCACGGTCCGGGAGGGGCACGTGCACGGGCGGGGGCGGGGGGACGGCTCTTCCTCCTGAGGTGCCTGCGGAGCCTGGAAAAGCAAGCCCAGTCCGGCCAGCCGCCCGCAGCCGTGGCCACGAGGCCCCCTCCACCTCTGCAGCTCCTCGCCCAGCGCGTGCTGCCCCAGCCGGCTACCCCTGGGCCACTGCCCGGAGGCCCCCGGCCGGTCCTCGCCCTCCGGGTGGTGCGGCCCCCTCCCCAGGCACCGCACCCGGCCCCCTCCCCGGGCACCGCACCCGGCCCCCTCCCCGGGCACCGCACCCGGCCCCCTCCCCGGGCACCGCACCCGGCCCCCTCCCCGGGCACCGCACCCGGCCCCCTCCCCGGGCACCGCACCCGGCCCCCTCCCCGGCACCGCACCCGGCCCCAGGTGCTCTCGGCTCAGGACGCTGCTCTTCACGGCGGGACGGGCAGCGCACCTTTTTAAAGGACTCCCCACCCGGATGCGGCTTCCAAGGGGGGCTCGGGCCGCGAACCCCAAGGGCCAGTCCTGAGCTCTCCCCCGCAATGGCCAGGTTGGCAGCCCCTGAGGGGACGGCCCCGGGCTCATCCTGGGCCCCGGGCTTGAGAGATCTGGGGGCAGGCCCGGGCCCTTCTGACTTCCTCCAAAATGACATCGCCGGGGTGCAGCGGGATCCCCGGGAGCTCCCCGGAGAGAGGCCCGGCCGGCCTCCACCCCAGCGGAGGGGCCGCGGAGCTGGAGGCCAGCACCGACCCCAGCCGCGCCTGTCGCTGACCCGCGCGAGCCGCCGTCGCTGTCAGCGCCCCGGGGGCGGGGCGGGGCGGGACCCCGCCCCCCGGGAAACTGAGCCCGCGCCGGCTGGCCCAATGGGAGCCGGTAGCTCCTGGCCCCGCCCACTGTGGGGGCGGAGCGAGGCCGCGCAGGCGTACGACGCGGCCGGGCGGGCCGGCTGGCTGGGAAGATGGCGGTGGGAGTCCAGGCCGCCGCCGCCGAGCGAGCCCGGGGTGCCCGGGGAGCGCGGGCTAGGGCCGGGGCCGGGCCATGAGCGCGCCGCCCTCGCGTCCCCGAGCCGCGGAGCCCGCCCGCGCACCTCGCCATGGCGCGGCTCGCGGACTACTTCGTGCTGGTGGCGTTCGGGCCGCACCCGCGCGGTGAGTGCCGGGCCCGCGGCCGAGGGCGGAGGGCGGAGGGCCGGAGCCCGGCGACCGGGAAGGGTCAGCAGGGCCGGCGGGACAGGCGCGCCGGGGCGGTCGTGGGGACATGTGAGGCGGGCGGGCCGCGGCCGCCGGGCCAGCGCAGGGGTCGTCCGGGCACCTGCCAGGCTGGGGTCGGGGGTCGCGGAGGGGCGGCCTCCCTGAGGACAGCAGGGCAGGGCGACACGGCGAACCGAAGCTGCCCACCACACTGGGCACAGAGCCGGGTCAGGCAGGCAGAGCTTTGGCGTGCGCCTGGGAGGTGGGAGGGCCCCGAGGCCGCTCAGGCCTCCCGGCTCCCAGTTGGGTGGGATGGGCCCTCTCTGCTTGGCTGACTGCGGGGTAGCTTGGCCTCCAGGGCCACGGATCCTTGGCTTGCAAGCCCCTCCTTTGACCCCCGGTGCCGATCAGGCGGGTGCGGTGTCTCGGGTCCAGGAGGCCGGGTGGGATTCGAGGAATCCCTTATGAAGAGGTGGTGTTTGAGCTGTAGCCAGGAGGACTTCAGGAGGAAAGGCGAGGTGGACAGGGAGAGGAGAGCATCCTGGCAGATGGCCCGTGGTCCGCATGCCTGCAGGCCAAGCCCCGGTGGGGGGTCATTGTGGTGACCGGTGCTGATGTCCAGGACGTCCACGTCTAGGGTCAGCGCCTGTGTCTGAGAGCCCTTCAGCCCAGGGGCTGGGAGAAAACAGAGCCTGACAATGACATCAGCAGCAGTCACGGAGACAGTGGGCTGGGGAGCGTGCTCCGTGTGCAGCCCTTTGTATGTGTGATCTCATTTCTTCCTCCCAGCAGCCCGCCATCCCTCATCCGTAGAGTGGAGTCAGGCAGAGGGGCTGGCTGACTGGTCTGAGCCCCCACGGAGGCTGACGCAGCACCAAGTTGTGGGTTCAAATCCCAACTGCAGCGGGGGCGATGCATGTGCTCGGGGGATGCCTCTGTGGTCAGGCTGGGGCTTAATCTCGAGACTGAAGGTGGGGTTCAGCCTTGGTTCAGCCTCAGTGGCCACTGTCATCACCCGGGAGCCAGACTTTCTCTCCTCTTTGCCTTTCCTGCTGAGACTCTAGGTGCTGGACCCTGCACACTGGGCCTCTTCAGCGCCCTCATAGGGCTTGCTCCTCTTCTCTGTTCCTGTCTGTCCAAGGCTCCGTCCCCTTACCCCTCAGTGATGAGCGTGTCTTCCTCCAGAGAGGGAGGTTTTGCAGCAGGAACCAGTCATCTTTGTCTCCCAGTCTGCACGCGGCGGGCTCACTGTCAGTGTTGTACGGGCCCACAGAGGGAGGACCGTCTGTTTCAAGGTGCATGTGCGGGGCAGTGAGGAGGCCGTGCCACCTGGAGTAGAGGGCTGCAGGAGATCCAGGGGAGCAAGGTTGGCTGAGGGGCTGCCCCAGCGAGAGTGGGCTTGGAGGCTGACCATGCTCAGTCGTTTTGGGAAGGGTGTGTGTGGGGGGCAGAGACGACAGGCAGAGGCCTGGGTGGTAGCAGCAGGGGTGGGGAGTTGAGGGTGAATTAGGGAGGTGGGAGGCAGCATGGATGGGTTCCATGGCAGTCTGGCTGTGCCACTCAGGGGATGGGCACCCCTGGCATTTGTGGCCTCCGATAAAGACAGGAGAAGGCTGGAGTCCGTAATACCTGCTTACTTTGAATGTCCATTGCAGTAGGGGGGAAGGTCATGGAGTCCCCTCACCCCCTGCCTTCCAGGGCGGGAGCTGGTCGTTGCTGGCTGGTCACCCAGCTTCGAGGCCTCTGTTGGCAGGACTCATTCATCCCTGTGAGATAGAAGCCCTCAGGCTAGGACCCTGGCCGTGAGGCGGAGGGCAGAGCCAGGTGCTGGGAGGAAGCCTGAGGCCGAGGAGCACTGCATGGGGGAGTCAGTGGTACCTGCTTTGCCACTTGATAGCTCTTGACCTTGGCCAGTCTTCCAGCCCTCTGCACCTCTACTTTTTCACCTGGAGTCGGAGTGAGTCACACAGACCTCCCAGGCTGCCGTGAGTATGGGCTGGACACAGATGTGAAGTTCACATGGGAGGTGTCACGTGAATGATGAGCAGCAGGGGTGGCACTGACACAGTGGGTGCCTCTGCTGGAGGCGCGGGGCCCTGGGTGCTGGCCGGCCTGGGACATCGGGAGAGCAGTGCAGGGCCTGCTGGGTCTGGTGGAGCCAGAAGGAGAGGGGCTGTCTCGTCCTTGGCCTGGATCGAGACGTCCTGTCTGGAGCGGACAGGTGCAGGGCCTGGGGACGGGAGCCCTGCCCGAGGCAGCGTTTTATGGTTACCGTCCGGCAGACCTTTCCAGGCAGGAGCGTGGGGAGGGGGCTGAGTGGGACCCCAACTTTCAGAGTGCAGACCCCTCCCCTGGTAAGTCGGGGAAGCTCCTTCACTCAGGACATGGGTTTAGCACCTACTGCACCCTGGGCACAGCTTGGGGGACACTGTGGGGGCCAGTCAGATCGTACCTGCCCAGCTTCCGGCTGGGAGGGCCCTGACAGCGGGCAGCCGATTGAACACAGCGTGGCCAGTGCCACGGCGGTTCTTTGACCTGATCAGGCGGCTGAGTGCATGCCTGCCAGAGAGGAGGGCTGGACCCCCTCCTGGTGCACCCCCCCACGCCCTTCCCACCCTTAGCATTTGAGAAGAACCTCTGTCCCATGTGTTGGCCTCTCTCAGATCTGCCTGTGCAGCGCGGGCCACATTCCTGGGCCCCATCGACTCTCCCCACCCATGTTCCTGCCCTCTGCAGCAGGTTGGGGCTGTTTGGAATGGCCTCAGCTGGCTTCCGGCCCCCGCCCCGGGAGCCGTCTGGTCTGCCTAGGGGAGGGTTGGGGAGGACCACTGGAGAGCCCGCAGCCCCTCTGCAGGCGTCCCACTGCTGTGGCTGCGCCGGACGGCCCGTGTGTTGAGGTCGGGTGGGTGGAGAAGCGGGAAGGTCCCAGCCTTCCTTCACCCTCTTCCTATAGCTGAGCTGGTCCCAGGGCACCTGCTCGGGGCTGTGTGGAGGAACGGGAGGGGCAGGCAGAGGAGGCTGCCCTCCCCCCTTGCCTCTGCTCACAGTGCCTGCTGGCCTGGGCTGGCCCCCCAGGCGTCACAGCCTGGCACTGGTGATGGCCACTGCCAGCAGATGACAGAACGCGTGCTCTGTGTTCAGGCCTACAGCTCACACGGGGCTGGCTGTGGGGACATGGTCGCAAGAGGAAGTGCTTGTCCCCATCTGTGTCTCAGGGGACGTCAGTGTGCTTCCTCCCAAGGCCTCCCAAAGAGTCCCGCCCTGGGACGCATGATGGTGCTGGTTAGATCAGTTCTACCACTGTGTGGTGAGGGGGTGCCCTTCCTCCCCCGAGGTGGGGGAGGCTCTGGTGGGGCAGGGAGCTCTGCTGCTGCAGGTCTCCTCCACGGCCACAAGGGCTCCAGCGGGTGGGGGACACCGGGAGAGCGGCAGAGCCCCCAGCTCCCACCCCACCCCCAGGGTGCCCGGCGGCCTGCAGCCAGGTTGCAGCCTGGCCCCTGCTAGCACAGAACTGAGGTGTGGGCCGGGTTTTAGGGAGGATTGGCAAGAGACCAGGAGTCAGGGCCTCTCTGTGGTGTCCCCTTCCCGGCCCTTCTCTGGGGTGCGGCTGTCCTAGAGCACCCTGGGCTGCAGAAGCTGCCCTTTACTTCTGGTTAAGGAGCCTGTTTGCTCGTGGGGCGTGTGTGGGAGGGCGGCGGCGTGGCTGCTGGGTGCATTCAGCAAGCCCTAATCAGGCTGCGGTCTGTGCCAGGCGCAGGTGCCATGGTGGGGACCGAGGCACAGTTTCTTGCTTATGGAGCTCCCATCTGGCCCCCTCAGCCAGCAGGTGCATCCGGCATCACCGGGGGCTACAGTGGAGGCAGTGAGGTCCTGTGGGGTCCTGCTGCAGGCCCCAGGCTCAGGCAGGGTGCGGAGAGCTGCCTGGAACAGGGGGCACTGTTTGGGCTGAGACCTGAGGGCTGAGTTTGGGACCATGATGGCCCGAAGAAGGAGCTGGTGGTGATGAGGGGGACGCTTGCTGGCATGGGCTGTGGGGGCAGTTGGAGGAAAGCCTCGTTGGCTCTTCAGAGGGCGGAGCCCTGCGAGTGGGAGTTGATGTTTCACAGGGTAGACGGGGTGGGGTGGGGGGGGGACAACGGCCGCCCTGCGAAGGCTCTCTGGCCTTGGAGGGAGGCTGTGGGCCGAGGCTGCTGTCCCCGTCTGCACACACCCCCTCTTCCTTCCTCCGCCCGCTGCCTCGTGGCAAGAACTGGGTGAGCCCTGGGTGCCAGCCAGGCCCAGGCCCAGATGGCAGTTTGGGGCTGTGCACAAATCAGCCCTTGGGGGAGTGGGTGGGGAGGGAAGCTGTGGCTCAGGGTGAGCTAGCCTGGGCCTGCTGACGGTGGGCCTGGCGAGTGGGCCTGGAGGGACCCCAGGGGGCTTTGTCTCAGTGGCTCATGTGTGAATAGGTATGGTACCGTGACACCTGTTCCTCTCCCCGCCTCATCCAGCCTGCTGTCTTTTCAGTGTCAGTGGTGGGAGGGGGAGGGGAACAGGAAGCTGAGGTTTTGTGAGTCACAGTCGCGGCCCCTCCTTGCCCCACCGGCAGCAACCTGCCCGCTGCCGACCTCCTTGGACCTCCTTGGCGTGGCCTCCTTGATCCTGGAGGGAGGGCGGTCTCCTGAGATGGTAGCTCAGCCCCTCTGTTGTCGAGTTTCTGGGGTCTGCGCACCAGTGCCCATGGCCCTGGCTCTGCCCGAGGCCCCTGTGCACATTCAGGGTGGGCCCGGGGGCAGGGGAGGGGAGGCTGTGCAGCCTGGCTTTCTGGGCCTTAGGGCGGGCCTGTGGAGGGGCTTGGTGCCCAGTGCCCACTCTTTCCGTGTTTGCTCTGGCCCTTCCGCGGGTGCGGGCAGTGCTGTGGAAGCTGGTCCGGGCAAAGTGGGGACTCCTGTGCTCGGGGGCCCGCCTGTCGTGTGTGGGAGGTGCAGGTGCGGAGGCTTCTGTCTTACCTGCCTCGCCCTGCCGCCGCGCTGGGTGGGAGCTGGGGGGAGGACGGAGACCGGTGGCCATCGTCCCCTGATGGGACCCTCGTCATTGCCTCCTCGTTTGGCTTTCTAGACGGTGGGCGACGCGCCAGGGCCTCTGACTCCACCCACGTGGGCCCGAGCTGGGAATGTACCCTGGGCCTCCTGCCCCCGGCCCTCCCCCCTGGCGCGGCGCCCCCGGTCCCAGTGGGTGTGCGCAGTGCTGTGTGCGGGCAGAGGACAGGCCTGCGGTGGCCGGAGCCCCAGCACTCGGGAGGGTACTCCTTCAGCGGGGGTCCCAGGACCGGGGCTCTCTCCTGCCTGCCGGCTACCACTCCTCCCTGGGGCCCCTGCTGGGCCTGTCCTGGGGTCTCTGGGCCTGGGTGTTCCTCCCTGGCACAGACCACAGCACGAGGCCTCTGCCTCTTGAGGGGGCTCCGAGCTGGCCGGGGAGACGAGCCAGGGCCTGGGGCTAGTCCTCACGTGCTCCCCGCCTGAGGCGGGCTCAGTGCGGCAGTTGGTGGTCGGCTGCGGAGCAGGCCAGAGCTGGGCTCCCCTTATGGGGGGCTGGGGTGCTGGCGAGTTGGGGAGGGGCACAGGACTGCCACCGGCTGGGGTCTCCATGCTTTTGGTGCTCGCTGTCCCCTACCAGGGGCTTCTCTCTCTGTGCCCTCTGGTGTCCCTGGGGCCCGTGGCTTCCTCGTGGCCGCCCCTCACAAGACCGTTTCTAGAGAAATGATAGGTCTGGGCGCTGAGGCGGGTCTGATGCCACACGAAGGCCAGGCTGGGTGGGAGGTTTCATCTGAGACCCTTGAGGCTCCTGACCGGATGGGGGGTGTGGGAGGCGGGAGGTGCCCTGACTACCTGATCCTGTCCTCAGGGAGTGGGGAAGGCCAGGGCCAGATCCTGCAGCGCTTCCCAGAGAAGGACTGGGAGGACAACCCGTTCCCCCAGGGCATCGAGCTGGTGAGTGGGGTGTGCTGAGGTGCGGGTGGGGGCAGGCCGGCCCTGGTTTCCCCAGGACTGCGAGGAGCCCTGCAGGGCCCAGCCGCCGATGGGCGTGTAAGGAGCTACCCGAGCTGCCACGGGGGCTGGAGGGCGGGGGTCGCGGGCTTGGCTGGCAGTGTTCTTGGTGCCCACATCACATCATATCGTCTGTCCCTTGTGATGGTGGAGACCATGTCCTGTGGCACAGGGTCCTCTGGCCACACAGTGAGACCAGAGGCTGTGACTTCCTTCTGTGGGGGAGGGATGGAGGTCTGGAGGTGAGAAGCACCCAGGCTTGCGACAGAGGTGCTGCGTGCCCCCCGGACCCTGTCCGTGCCCTGGATGCAGACTGGTGAGGACAGAGAGCCAGAGGGAGCTAACTGCTGACCCATCACCCCGCCCCTGCAGTTTTGCCAGCCCAGCGGGTGGCAGCTGTGTCCTGAGAGGAACCCACCAACCTTCTTCGTTGCTGTCCTCACCGACATCAACTCTGAGCGGCACTACTGCGCCTGCTTGACCTTCTGGGAGCCGGCAGAGCTCACACAGGTCATTTTGGGGCTCTGGGGTGCAGCCTGCATGGGGTTCCGGCGACGGCCGACTCCCTCTGCCTCTGTCCATGGGTGTGTTTCTCTGTCTGTGGCAAGTCCTGGTGCCTCGGCCACAGAGGGCTGCTCCCGTCTGAGTCACCTGTGTCCTCCCCCTGGGCCTGTGGGACACGCCCGAGAGCAGGGCAGACGGGGCTTCTGTCCACAGGAAGTGGTGTGCACCGAGGACGCCCCTGAACGGGAGGAGGAGGCGGACGAGGGCGGCCCAGCACAACTGTCACCCGCGGCGCCTGGCCCAGCTGGGCAGCTGTTCGCACCCAAGACTCTGGTGCTGGTGTCCCGACTGGACCACGCAGAGGTGTTCAGGGTGAGGCGGCGGCCAGGCTTCCCGGGAGGGTCGGAGTGCCCCTGCCGGCCTTGCCACCATTCCCAGCCTGTGGTCTTACAGAACAGCCTGGGCCTCATTTACACCATCCACGTGGAGGGCCTCAACGTGGGCCTGGAGAACGTGATCGGGAACCTGCTCACGTGCATCGTCCCCCTGGCTGGGGGCTCCCAGGTGGGTCCTGGAGGCAGCTGCCGTCCGCCCGCAGCTGCGGCCCTCCTGGTGTCCCAGACCGTGACGGAGGGGCCTGTGGGCCCTCAGAGTCCTGCTGGGCTCAGCATGGCCCGGACCTCGGACACCCTCCTGCGTCCTGGTCCTGCCGTCACCTGTCTTCCCTTCTTGGCCCTGCCTGCTCACCTGTGTGTCCCACGTCTTGCTGGCTCCCTACCTGGCACCCTTCCGTTTCTCTGTCCTCTGGCTCCTTCCCTGGGGCGCCTGTGTCTGGATGTTGGTGTGGGCGTGTCTCGTCTGCTCCCTGGTCTGTCCCCCACCTGGGGGTGCGTCTAACTGTGTTTCTCTGCCCGTCTGTCCTGTGCAGCTGGACTCTGTTGAGGACGGAGTGGTATGGACTCTTTGTTTCTTCTCCCCGCCCAGGCCCCACCCTGCCCCAGGTCAGAGGCCCCGAGTTTCCTCTGCAGTGCTGCTCCGGCCGGCAGGCCAGGCGTGGCCTTTCCCTCATGTTAGGAGGCCTGTCTCGGCCAGTCTCATCTCAGCTCGTGGAGTGCTGGGCTGACACGGGTCTGGTCTGGGCAGCTGGACATCGATCCCTCTCTTTCCACAGAGGACCATCTCTTTGGGGGCCGGGGACCGGCAGGTCATCCAGACCCCGCTCGCCGACTCGCTGCCGGTCAGCCGCTGCAGTGTCGCCCTGCTCTTCCGCCAGCTGGGTGAGCCCGGCCGTGCCCACCCTGCACGCAGACTGCCCTCTCCTCTCCCGGGGGCCTGGCGGTCGGGGTGGGGCTCCGAGCCGGCCCTCCAAGCCCGCGGTGTCCCCTGCAGGCATCGCCAACGTGCTGTCGCTGTTCCGCGCCGCGCTCACGGAGCACAAGGTGCTCTTCCTGTCCCGAAGCTACCAGCGGCTCTCCGACGCCTGCCGGGGCCTCCTGGCGCTGCTGTTCCCTCTCCGATACAGGTGCCCCTGCTGCCGCCTAGCCCCCCCCCCGCCCTCTGGCCCCCCACACTGAGCCCTGGCCTGTTGCAGCTTCACGTACGTGCCCATCCTGCCGGCGCAGCTCCTGGAGGTCCTCAGCACCCCCACGCCCTTCATCATCGGTGTCAACGCCGCCTTCCAGGCAGAGACCCAGGAGCTGGTGAGGGCTGTGGCCTGTGCCTGCCTCCCTGCTCCAGGCCGTGCGGGCTGGCCAGCGGGTCTCTGACCGCTCGCTCCTTTGGTGCGCAGCTGGACGTGGTCATTGCCGACCTCGATGGAGGGACAGTGACGGTCCCTGAGTGTGTGCACATCCCACCGCTGCCGGAGCCGCTGCACAGTCAGACTCACAGCGTGCTGAGCATGGTGAGGCGGGGCAGGGGCTCTGGGGAAGCACAGATGGGGTCACTCAGCAGAAAGGGGGGCCCCAGGCCCTGGGTGTGTGGCCATCCCTGCTCCTGCTTCTGCAGGTTCTGGATCCAGAGCTGGAGTTGGCGGACCTTGCCTTCCCACCGCCTTCGACAAACGCTTCCTCCCTGAAGATGCAGGTGGGGGTCACTGTGGTCCCAGCGCAGGGGCCGGCGCCAACCCTGTGCCCTCTCCTTGGGTCTGCTGCCACCGATGGCCCGCGGGCAGTGCCAGTCACGCACCATGCAGCCACCCCTCCGGGGCCAGTCGCAGGGGGCCCTGTGGGGGGTGTGAGTCTGCAGGGTCCTGTGTAGGAGCAGTTGTCAGCACTGAGCCTCAGAGGACTCACTGTGGCTTTGTGTGAAAGACACTTGGAGGGGCAGGACGGGGCGGAGGCGCCCGGGGGGCCTGGGCTTGGATAGGCG